>JAANYP010000798.1:107500-300000 GCA_020465985.1 Centrapalus pauciflorus | reverse complement strand
TATTTAGTCATTTATTATTAACAAAGTTGATTATTATTGTTTTGTTGGTAGTTTTGACATTGTGAAATTCAAAAAGTGATTTCATTCATTATTTTGATCAAACATTATATTAAGGTTTGTGATTTGGATGTGAGTCTAATCATAAACCACTTTGAGATATTTACATTTGATTATTTTTCATGAGTAGATCATATTTACAAGTAACTTGGAAATATTTGAATGTTTAACTTTGATATGGTTGAGTGATCTACATATTTGTTAGACATTTAATTTTGATCTTGTGACTTTCTTTTGTAATAATTATTATTAGTTTTCTTCCTTGTTATTTATTTCTAAGACTTATTTTAGTTGTATCTTTATTTTACAAGTTGAGGGGGCTATTATGTAATAGTTTAATAGTTGTTTTTAATTCCATGTAAAAGGGAAACCCCACCTAGGGAAACCCCACCTAGGGTTTCCCAACATTCAGACAATACGAATTATCAATTTTACAGCCGCCGGCTTTTGTGCAAACATTCTCTGTCTTTTTCATCTTTATTCTTCTTGCAAATCATAAAGTAATCATTCTGTTTTGCATAGAATATTGGTGTGATTATATACGAGTGCTGATAATACTCGGAATACGTTTACAACAATTGGTATCAGAGCTCAGAAGGTGGATTTCAACTGATTATTATTCGGATTCTGCTACTGTTCTTCATGTTCTTCATTCAAAACCTATGGTTTGATCCATTTTTCATATTTAAATATCTGTTTTTCGTGTTTATTCATCCTATAATCATCTAGTATTCATCATATAGTGTGACACCCTTGCCACAATAACCACCATTACAATACACCCAGGATTAAACACCACATAAATTATTACATAATGATCTAAATACTTAATTAAAGTGCGGAAACATAAAAGTACATAAATAAAATAGTACAACTGAGTCAAACACCCTACGGTGCTATAAGGTTCCAATACTAAGTCTACATACTCAATAGCATTACATCACCCCAAATTTATTACAACAACATTTCATAAATCTGTTACCAAAATAAACAGTAGATATCTTTAATCACTTCAACAGACGACCTATCTAGAAGGTCCCGCAGCAGATTTCCATATTCCTGTAAAAAATTCAACAACTGAGGCGTAAGCGAATGCTTAGTGAATACCAATGATTTTACACATTCACAAATCCTTATGATGCCCCCAAGAGTAACATCGGTAACACATACCGTATACTCCCCACGTACTCAAAGTATGCAAACCCGAGCCGCAGCTCCTTCGAGATGACACTCGGCATATGAGAAACCAACCATCTGACCATCTGAGGCCGACATAACATCGGGGATGACCTACTGTCTATCCTGACCGCAGAGGTGTCAAACTCTTGGTCATATAGCACAGTAACATCAGAGTACAGATGCGACCCGCAGGTCCATCAATAAGATGCACAACAAAGAAACGTACATGCAACAAGTATGAATGTGCATCAACATATACGCAAGTTAGTAGAGTGCCAAACGAAAGTGAAACAACATGCCTCAGCAGGAAAAGCAAACATAAAGCAGATGCAGACATGTTAAAATCAAAAGTACTCACAGTGGGTGCGTTAATTAATATAAGTTAATTTTATTTCTCCTCGGGCTTTCAACCGGATCTACAAAGTACCCCACTGTGGGTTAAACAACACCACAAGAGATCTGTTAAGTCAGTTGTAACAAAACATTGTATCATTAACTGTTTAATTTCATAAAACTTAATTTTATAAGTCTTGCAATATTTGACCCGAAATTCGGATCCCATGCCCGAATTCGGACCCCATATAAGTTCGGATCCATATAAGTTCGGACCTTATCCGAATTCGGACCTCGACCGAATTTCAACACCTAGAAATTATTTTGCTATTTTGAACATTTTGGAGTCCGGACCTCATCCGAATTCAGACCAGATCCGAGTTCATCTCGGATCCGAATTCGGACCATGCATATTTATACTTGTGCAGTTTATATATTTTTCCAGATTTAATTCTGTCCTTTTTGTACTTATCCAATGTTCGAAATAATTTATGCCAACTTTCATACACTTATTTTCAACACTTTTAATACTAATATTAACACTTTTAGTCCCAAATCAAACCTCCTTTTTGACAATTTTCATCAACCATCGAACACACACACCAAAATTCCAAAATCATACTTATAGGTTGATTCAGAAGCTGAAATTCAATATATAACATCTTATAGACTAGATTTAAACGAATCTACAACTTGATCATACATGCATTAACATCTTCAACACCAAATCAGTGACTTGGTTTTCTCTCAAAACCGAACCCAAAACCATAATTTTCGAAGTGTTGGTGAAATGTTTACCTTAATTCGTTGATTGCAGTAGTAATAGTTCCTTGTATGCAACCTTGATTCCAATTTTCAGACTTCAAATCCAACTTTTTTGATGATCTTGAATCGTTTAGAGAGAGAGAGTCGAGAGAGAGTTTGAATTTTTAGAGAGAGAGTGAAATGGCTCAAATGAAAGACTTTGAGTCTTTTATTCATATTTTTAATATTTGGCATATCTAGTCCCTCCACTTATCCGGTTCTATTAAATACTGATTTTATAAAATAAATAATTCTATCTTTATTTCATTATCCTTAACAATTTAATAATTATACTCACTTAATAATTAAAATTCTATATTCCCGAATAATGCAACCAACTTTATAATTAATCCAAATTTCAATTCAACTTAATTACATAAATTACAAAATCCAACTAATCAATCTAAATTACAACAATTAGATTTTTAGGATGTTACAGCATGGGCTCCATCACGCTCAAACTTCGTCCTCGAAGTTATTTGGATCCAAACAGTTGTGGATATTTCTTCATCATCTCTGTCTTGGTTTCCCACGTATGATTTGCTCCCTTATGATGCTTCCAACGTAGCAGCACCATTTCTATCTCTTTGCTTCTTAACTTCTTTACTTTAGTATCTAAGACACATTCCGGCTCCTCCACGTATCGAAGCCTTTCTTCCATTTGCAACTCTGTGTGATCAGCCCAATCCTCATTTCCGGTAGTAAATGACTTTCGAAGATTTCCAACATGAAACACCGGATGTATACCTGACATTTCTTCAGGCAACTCCAAACGATAAGATTGGTTTCCTACTTTGTCTTTTATCCTGAATGGTCCAACGAATCTCGGAGCCAACTTGCCTCTCTTTACAAAACGGATAACACCTCTCATAGGTGATACTTTCAAATAAACCCAATCATTAACATCAAAGTTGATTGGTTTATGCCTTCTATCGTGATAACTTTTCTGACGATCCTGGGCCGCTTTCATGTTCTGTCACACCAACTGTATCTTCTCATTTGTCTCCTATAACAATGCCGGCCCAGCAATCGGCGTTTCTCCAGTTTCTCTCCAACACGTAGGAGTCCTACACCTTCTCCCATACAATGCCTCAAATGGTGCCTTCTTTATTGTCGCATGATAACTGTTGTTGTACGAGAACTCTATCAGTGGCAAATGATCGTCCCAATTACCACAAAGATCCAATATGCATGATCTCATCATATCCTCCAAGGTAACGATGGTCCTTTCGCTTTGACCATCAGTTTGCGGACGGTAGGATGTACTCATCGCGATCCTTGTACCCAATCCTTATTGTAATGCTGACCAGAAATTTGAAGTAAATCGGCTATCCCGATCCGATACTATAGACTTAGGACTCCATGTCTAGATATGATCTCCGCCATATAAATCTGAGCCAATTTCTCCAATGAATAGCTTTCTCTTATTGGAATGAAGTGTGCCGACTTGGTCAATCTATCAACAATTACCCATATCGCATCGTGTTGACGCCTAGTCTTCGGCAACTTCGTGACAAAATCCATTGTTATGTGTTCCCACTTCCATTCCGGAATGGGAAGAGGTTGCAAACTACCATATGGTTGCTGGTGTTCGGCTTTCACAAGCCGGCAAGTTCTGCATCTCTCCACGTACTGACCGATATCCTTCTTCAATCCGGGCCACCAAAAGTCTGCTTTAAGTTCGTTGTACATCTTTGTGGTCCCGGGATGTACAGAAAACTTGGATTGATGTGCTTCTTCGATGATCACCTTTCTCATACCACCAAACTTCGGCACCCAGATCCTTCCATATACACCTTTCAATCCAGATTCACTCGTTTCCATATTCTTCATCTGTACCCTTATATCCTCAGCATCAATGTTTTCTTCCTTTAAAGCTTCTACTTGAGCAGCTTTTACATCATCAATGATCGTGGAAGTTAACATCGTAGATGTCATCATGTAGCAGCAGTCCTTATAATATGCTTTACGGCTTAAAGCATCGGCTACGACATTAGCCTTTCCAGGATGATAAAGGATTTCACAGTCATAATCCTTTATAAGTTCCATCGAACGTCTTTGTCTCATGTTAAGCTCTTTCTGACTGAAGATATACTTCAAGCTCTTATGGTCCGTGTATAATTGACACTTAGTTCCATACAGATAGCGTCTCCACAACTTCAATGCAAACGTAACAGCGGTCAATTCCAAATCATGAGTGGAGTTGTCTTTCTCATGCTGCTTAAGTTGTCTAGAGGCATAAACAATTACATTCCCACGCTGCATCAATACAACACCTAACCCCAATCTCGATGCGTTCGTGTATACTACAAAATCCTCATTACCCTTTGGTAGGGCAAGTATTGGCGCTTCACTTAACGTTTTCTTCACAATCTCAAAAGCTTCCTGATGCACAGTTTCCCAAACAAATGGTGCATTCTTTTTCGTTAGTGCAGTCAAAGGAACTGCAATCTTCGAGAAGTCCTTTATAAAACTCCGATAATATCCCGCCAATCCAAGAAAACTTCTGATTTCTGTAGCTGAACGAGGCGGTTCCCAGTTTCTTATCGCTTCTACCTTAGCTGGATCTACAGAAATCCCAGCTCCCGAAATAACATGTCCCAAAAACTGAATTTGTTGCAGCCAAAACTCACACTTTGACAATTTGGCATACAACTTCTCTTTTCTCAATAGCTCCAACGATTCCCTTATATGATCAGCATGGCTTAGCCTCAGACTTGGAATATACCAAGATATCATCAATAAACACAATTACCGATTTATCTAACATCGGTCTACATACTCTGTTCATCAGATCCATGAATACAGCCCGTGCGTTGGTTAACCCGAATGGCATAACCAAGAACTCGTAATGCCCATAACGTGTCCTGAATGCTGTCTTAGGCACATCTTCCTTTCGAACTTTCAACTGATGGTATCCCGATCTCAAATCAATCTTGGAAAATACACTAGTCCCATGTAACTGATCAAACAAATCATCTATCCTCGGCAGCGGATACCTGTTCTTAATAGTTAGCTTATTCAGCTCTCTGTAATCAATGCACATCCTCATTGTGCCATCTTTCTTTTTAACAAACAGTACAGGGGCTCCCTACGGAGATGAACTCGGTCGAATGAAGCCCTTATCCAACAATTCCTGAAGTTGTTTCATCATCTCTTGCATTTCGGTAGGAGCAAGGAGATACGGAGAACGAGCTACCGGTGCAGCTCCAGTGATCAGATCTATTCGGAACTCCACTTGTCTCTCAGGCAGCACGCCAGACAAGTCTTCCGGAAACACATCCGGGAATTATGATACAACAGGCACATCAGCCACAGTCTTCTTCTCAGCCTTGGTATCAATAGCATATGCCAGGAAGGCGTCACACCCCTTTGCAACAAGCTTTCGGGCTTTTGCAATGGTCATCAAACACAGATCCCCACTTCTCCTATCCCCGTATATGCAGATCTCACGCCCCTCTGGTGTGGTTGTCTTGATCATTCGTTTCTTACAGGCTATATGGGCTTCATTCTCTATCAACCAGTCCATTCCGACTATCACGTCAAACTCACTAAACTCGATCGGAATCAGGTCCAAATTGAAGACTACATCTTCAATTACCAAAGTGCAGTTACGATATACGTGATCTACTTTGACTAGAGTGTTACTTGCAGTTTCTATGTCAAGTATGGCAGTCAACTTAGACAAAGGCATCGACAGTCGTTGTGCAAAAAAAGTAGATACAAAAGAACGGTTGGCACCAGAATCAAACAACACTCGTGCAGGTAAAGAGTTAACTATAAACGTACCCGTAACCACTTCCGGGTTTTCCCTAGCCTCCTCCGTGGTTATCTGAAATGCACGAGCTGGTGCCATTTGTGGCTGGTTCCGGCAGTTGACTGAACCACCACTTGATCCTCCAGATGATCGAGTTGACGTAGGAGCAGTAGCTGGAGCATTCTTTCGACAGTTCCTACTATAGTGCCCCCATACTCCACATTTATGGCAGGCATCCGATTTCCATTGGCATTCATTCTGGTAGTGGCCCAATTCTCCACAACAAAAACATGCACGCCCATTAGTACACTGGCCGAAGTGTTCCAGATGACATTTATTACAGTATTGCGGCTTGGTGTTGATGGAGTACGCACGAGCCCTATTGGATGAACTAGACTGTCGACGGTAAGATTGTTGCGGCGAGTACTGCGATGATCGATAGGAACCAGAGTAACCTCCTCCACGTTGATGTTTCGGTGGTGAAGGTTGAATTCGGTTAGTTGAAGCAGCAGCAGACCCCATTACATACCCAGACATACTCAGAATCTGTTCCACATTCCTGGCGGCTTCCAGTAGACTAGCAAATGTGGGGTAGCGTACGTTGCTCATCACCCTTCGGATTTCCAGATCAAGACCAACCTCAAATCTAGTCACTTTTCTTTCCTCTGTATCAACCTGATGAGGCGCGGACAAACTTAGCCTCGTGAACTCTACCGCATACTGGGACACAGACTTAGTCCCCTGAATCAGTGTCATGAACTTAGCTTCTAGTCTTCGGCGCTCATCGGCCGGGCAATATTGCTGAGTGAAGATTTCAGTAAACTCAGCCTATGTCATTACAGAAACTTTTTCCAGAGTTAACACATTCACCATTGAATTCCACCACATTACTGCATCTTTGTTGAACATAGCTGTGGCAAATCAGACCATGTCCTTCTCAGCGCAATCGCTGATTCAGAAAGTCCTTTCTGTGGCTGTTATCCATTCCAGTGCAGTAACAGTATCACCCAACCCATTAAATTCAACTGCTCCATTTCCCTTGCAATCCTTGAATCGATAACCTTTGGGCTTGTTAGATGACCCAATATTGTCATCTTGTTCATCATTGTTGCCCTCTTTTTCCTGGCCACATCTCGAGCCCGAAACTGGTCTTGAATCATCTAATTTTGCTCAGCCATCAAGGCTAGCATCATTTCTCTTGTTTCTTCGAGTGTCATTCCTCCTCCAGACATGTTCTGAAATATAAAACATATAATTTGTTAGTAACATGTCATTTATTTAGAGACACCACCCATTGTCCCATATGAAAGTCAATCTCCTATGCCTACTAGATCGTAGCCTATCTTAGTTCAGATCATTACTTAGAATCACTACATATCATCACTTAATGTTTGAGACCAAGACCTCACGGACACTTGAGTTTCAAACTACTGCTCTGATACCATTCACTGTGACACCCTTGCCACAATAACCACCATTACAATACACCCAGGATTAAACACCACATAAATTATTACATAATCATATGAATACTTAATTAAAGTGCGAAAGCATAAAAGTACATAAATAAAATAGTACAACTGAGTCAAACACCCTACGGTGCTATAAGGTTCCAATACTAAGTCTACATACTCAATATCATTACATCACCCCAAATTTATTACAACAACATTCCATAAATCTGTTACCAAAATAAACAGTAGATATCTTCAATCACTTCAACAGACGACCTATCTAGAAGGTCCCGCAGCAGATTTCCCTTTTCCTGTAAAAAATTCAACAACTGAGGGGGGGTAAGCGAATGCTTAGTGAATACCAATGATTTTACACATTCCACAAATCCTTATGATGCCCCCCAATAGTAACATCGGTAACACAAATCCTTATCATATAGCACAGTAACATCAGAGTACAGATGCGACCCGTAGGTCCATCAATAAGATGCACAACAAAGAAACGTACATGCAACAAGTATGAATGTGCATCAACATATTTGAAAAGGTTGAGGTCATTTTAGTGTCTGATACAGAATCTGATAATGACCAAGACTATCATCCAATTACTCCCAAGCCTGAACTTGAATCACCACAGAAATCATCATCCTCGTTTGAGTTTTCAAATTCCCCAACCCATGTGCCTCAAGAAGAAATTATATCTGCTATCCAAACCACATCCATTGCTCCCATAGAAACCCCACCAATCCAAACCTCCCCACCAGTCCAAGAAATCCCACCAATCCAAACTACCCCAACAGTCCAATCAACCCTACCAGCTCAATCCACCTCACCAGCCCATACTGCCGAATCATCAACACCACGAATAGTAGACTGTTTTGATACAAGAGAAGTTACTCCAAGGTATGATGTAACGGACATTATATGGGTCCGGTGGTATTCTAAAGGTGGAGAGCAATCTCTGGCTGGAGAGATCAGAGAAGAGATGAAGCAGTACCGAAGGACTCAAGTTTTGAAACTTCTTGAAGCTCCTCCCGCTGAATTAGATGAGCCTCCGGTCCAAGGGTTACAATTCTTTCTGAGAAAGTTCCCGGCAGAGCAGTTTCAGAATCCCTTTCTGGAAGAAAGGTTCTAAATGGTTTTCCTAAAATGACCTGGATCTTACAACAGACGTCTTCTCATGGTCATGACCGATGCATCTCGAGCAGAACAAGTAGAATATAATCAGATGATGCTGAGGGAAAAGAGAGATAAAGATAAATATTGGTCAAAGTCCAAAACTGTAAAGATCAATAACATTCATATGTATAAAAGAGCCCGAGTATTCACTCCTGCCTTTGAAGTGCTCAGAGAGGACAGATCTATTCAGGAACTGCATGAAACTAATCTAGATTTTGCAAGCATAGACGACATCAAGTTTCTACACAACAAATTGAAAAATAAGATTAAGAAACGTGTAACTCATGTCACTGCTATCGCCGCCCTGGTCAGAAGCATGAATCTTCGCTCCATTGTTATGTGCCTAAGAGACTTTCAAATGGCGATTGAGAGTGCGTTGGTTAAAGTAAGTCTAAGAGCTCCAGATCAAGATATCTTCCTACTAGACCACTACCCAGCGTTCAAAGTGTTATTGGCGGGGGGGGGGGGGGGGGGGAGGTGGGAATCGTATTTTTGGACCAAAAAGGGAAGAAAAAGTTTATGCACTTTGAGGATTTGCCTTGCTACTCTGACAGAACAATTAGATTAGTCAGAGCCGAGCTCACCATAAGAATTCAAGAAAACGAAGCTCATTTAATCCCAGAACTTAAATGCAAACCGAAGGAGATTCAAGATATTCTCAGTGGCGTAGAACTGCTGAACGAGAGGCTACATTTAAGGCAAGTGACTCGACGGTTCGACGTCGTCCTTGGCCTCCGAGAAACAACAGATCACGCCCGAGTTCACCCACAATAATCGAAAAGGGGGAGATTGTTAGACATTTTAATTTCGATCCCGTGACTTTCTTTTGTAATAATTATTATTAGTTTTCTTCCTTGTTATTTATTTCTAAGACTTATTTTAGTTGTATCTTTATTTTACAAGTTGAGAGGGGATGTTGTGTAATAGTTTAATAGTTGCTTTTATTCCATGTAAAAGGGGAAACCCCACCTAGGGTTTCCCAACATTCAAACAATACGAATTATCAATTTTACAGCCGCCGACTTTTGTGCAAACATTCTCTGTCTTTTTCATCTTTATTCTTCTTGCAAATCATAGAGTAATCATTCTGTTTTGCATAGAATATTGGTGTGATTATATACGAGTGCTGATAATACTGGGAATACGTTTACAACAATATTTTAGTTAACTTATCATTTGGGATTATAACATTATATTTGAGTGATCTTGGTAATGTTACGATCATTGCTTGCTAAATGAATTTTGATAAATGTATGGATGAGTGATCTTTATACATTTAGAAATTAGAATTAGATCTAGGATTAATATGTATTCATTTTATTGAGTGATCTTTATATGAATAATATTTAATCCATTTAACATTCATTCTAGTCTTGTCGTTACTGCCATTATCCGATGTTTAGGGGAAAAGATTCCAAATGATTACATTTCTTGATATTGCTTTATTCAGTGATAATTTCATTCGTGTGTTAATTAAGTTGTGAGATTTTCGATTCTAAATTTTTAATTAATGGTTTTCAAATCGTTACTAAAACCTAATTCGATTGTAACTAATCTTTAGCTGTCATCTATTTTTCTTATTTCATATTTGTCCCTGTGTTTGATATCCAGATTTATCTAAACTATACTAGTAAACGATAGGTGATACTTGCCTATTTGTATGCTAGTTTAGCTTATTTATTTCCTATTTTTATTAAAACGAAAAGGTGTGCTAGCGGCACATCATGTGTATGTATGTGTGTGTGTGTGTCTATATATATATATATATATATATATATATATATATATATATATATATATATATATATATATATATATATATATATATATATATATATATATATATACAAATTTGGGTTCAAGTAAGTACCACCCATTATGCAGTGCACCAGAAGATACCATCTTTAAAATTATTTTTTTTGAAATTTTTTTAATGAACATGTTTTAATTAACATTATGAAGATCATAGGTGAATTTCATGTATATTCGAACACTCTAAGTGCATGAAATCACGCATCACATAAAGCACGTTCACATACATCCAAATATATGTATGTGTGAGTTCACATCATTTTTTACAAGCTCGGAGATGTGAATGTCTGTGAAATTTACATATGATCTTCATAACGTTAACTAAAACATGTTAATGAAAAAAAAAATTCTAAAAAAGAATTTTTAAAGATGGTACCTTCTGGTGCGCTGCATAATGAGTGGTA
The DNA here is from genome assembly GCA_020465985.1 of Centrapalus pauciflorus. Classification (NCBI taxonomy): domain Eukaryota; kingdom Viridiplantae; phylum Streptophyta; class Magnoliopsida; order Asterales; family Asteraceae; genus Centrapalus; species Centrapalus pauciflorus. The sequence goes on along the minus strand of JAANYP010000798.1, from coordinate 289,021 downwards.
CTTTCACAAACCATATTCTATATATATATATATATATATATATATATATATATATATATATATATATATATATATATATATATATATATATGTAACTTATTTTTTTTTTTAAATTATGTACAATATAATCTTGTCACAAGTGATATTTAGATCCACAACTGCTTGGTTGGGATAATACCAACTAAAGACCCTTCAGCATTATGCAAGGTACATGGGCCTAAGGGCACCCAAAAGGGGCTACTGTTAGGGACTCAAATTTCATAGGGTCTTAATAGAATGATGATGTTTAGTCGACTTATTTTACTTATGAGGGAAGATAGATCAAAAAGTATTTATACACACATACGCATGCACACACACATATAAGGCCCTCTTCTAATTTTTTTAATTTGGGTCTCAAAAATGATAGGAACGGACATGCTACGTACTTGTATAAACTAATATTATAAATATATTTAAGTAAGATAAATACATTTAATGTATTGTGAATTCATAAAATAACATATGAATGTATAGAAGGATTGTGGTGAATGTATTACATCCATCATAATTCTTGTTTACATCCACATGTCATTTTATAGTCTTACAAAAACAAACTATGTGTTAGATTTGTTGGTTATTTAAAACAATAAACGCAATGGAAAATTTTCAAAAATAACAAACTTTTTATAGGATCCGTTGGTTAAACAATAAAACATATTATGAACATTAAAGTAATATCGTACCTCAATCTGTCAACAACGCACAATCAGAATGCTGATGATGACACAATCAAATAGGATTTTAGTTCTCCCTTAAATGCAAGTTCTCAATTCCAAACCGAGAGAGATGTGAGAACGTTTGAGAGAGAATTCAGTCAATGAGTGGTGGTTGAAACACCCATAACAACATAAAATAAGATCTAATAGAAATATCAAAGTTTAACAGGGAATTAAGCCCTTAAATCGTAGACGAATATGATTCAAAAGAAATTCGGGCATGACCCGTTTGCATGTGTCTAAATCCCTGAATTAGTTTAGTGTAACAAAACTTAAGCTTTTAAGTATACTTTACAAAATAATTGGAATTAAATACATCAACTATCATCAAAATAAAAGCATAACTCGCATCTGATGAGTCAGTAGGTGATCTACCCAATTCCCAAAATTATATTGCTTCAAGCTTTACCAAAAATGACTTCAAATCCAGGCACTAGGCTTTGGAACTTGAACCGACAACCTCATTGCCTTTACTACTACCACCACCTGAGATATATGAAGTATAGATGGGTAAGCAAAAAAAATTTTCTAAGTGAGTTACTAGATCAACATGGAGTGTATAATATACAACATGCAACAATCAATGAGTTTGGGTATAAGAGTACATGTGCAATATCTAAACCAAAAGTGTGTAGGAATAGAACCCACTCCAACAGGTCACGAGGGAGACTCAAGAACCTGCGTGTTGTCAGCCCTGGGGTACCAAGACTAGGCAACCATAAACCAACCGGCACCCGAAGTTCGATCACCTACACTGTAAGCTTTTCCGGTGTAGGGGTTTCATATGCACAAACACACAGTAGGGCGTTTAAATATAAATAATTAGTTGGACATCCAGTGAGGCCAATTGATCAAACATAGGCTCAATAATAATGTTTAATCAAAGAATAGAATGATAAGTGACAAGTGATTCATCTAATGATAATATGAAGAACAATAGGCTCAAATGATAGTAACATGTTCAAGGCATCATGGCCATAAGTTAAGATTATGCAACTAAGTGCAAGAAACGAAATGCATCACATGATGCTAAAGATATATGCACAATGTCATAATGATTAAAAGCATGTAGATATGCACCACACACATCAATACTAGAAATCACAAGAATAGGCAATGAATAGCCTTAACGTAGCAATAGCCATCGATAAGCCTCTTGGAGCTCTATTGAGCACTTAGCTTCCCAAACTAGCAACTGATTCTCTTCGTAGGTCCAAACCTATCAAACATCCATATTTTAAGTGTATATAAGTTTATTTTTATCATATCATAAGTTTTGGAGTTCATTTTGTGCATTTAACACCCCCGATTGCACTTTCGGCGATTACCGGCACTTAGTGCGTTGTGTGAGCTTTATATGTGTTTTTGGTTGTTTAAGTCATGATAGATAATTGATTTAATGGTCATAGGAATTAATGATCTTGGTTTTAAGTATTGAATACATACAACCTTTCATAATATAGCCCTAAGCATGTATAAGACCCAAGACCCGAAGTTGAACGTCTAAAACTCAACCAGGCGGGCTGAATGTTGGTTATGGTGTAACCATCACCCTGGTCACGCCATGACACCTAGTGGGTTCTTTTCTAGGACGTTTTTGATGAACAAGGGGAGCCATGGATGCTTTATTTTTGGTCTACTCTTCCATTACAACCCAAAACCAACACATATGCACTTATATTTGGACTCTTGGCTACACAATGAACCTTTAAACATGTCCAAAACAATAACCATACATGATTTATAGTATATTAAAGTGTGTATTAAACTCCTTCATTAATTTGATCTAAACCAAGAAATCTTAGGCCATATGGCCTTCCTTTGCTTAAACTGTAAACAAAGCTTATCAATGAACCATTATAACAATTCATTGATACCTATTCTTGTATAAGACTTAAAATCCATCATTTGCCATTAACAAGCTAAAATACACACACACACACACACACACACACACACACACACACATATATATATATATATATATATATATATATATATATATATATATATATAGACACACACACCACACACATATATATATATATATATATGTATATATATATATATATATATATATATATATATATATATATATATATATATATATATATATATATATATATATATATATATATATATATATATATATATATATATATATATATTCCATATCATTTACACTTCAAGAGTTTAATCCAAAACCCACGTTAATACCCAATACCATTGTGACCATTTCTATGATTCATCACACCAAGTTATGTTTATGAGTTAACAAAACCACTAAATCTTTTTTGCATTTACTATTAAACTCTTTTGGGTAACATTACCTCTTTGATTCACATCTATTTCACCATCCATACATGGTGTTAGTTAGAGAGAAAATGAAGATGCTAATACACCCATACATCTTAAACCATGAAAGAATTATACCTTGGGTTTACTAAGCTTGAATGCCCAACCAAATCTTGGAATCTCTTAGCCAAAACTTAAAGAGAAAATATCCAACCCTGGCCTTTTCTTTTCTCCATTTGTGCAGGAAATGAAAGAGGGATTTGAGCAATTGGGTCAACTCACGATTGGCTGTGAATTTATTCCCAATTGGGCAACAAGTTGCAACTAACTATCTTCCAAGTTCCCTAATATTCCACTTCCAGCCCCAAGGTTTAATATCCATTCATATTTCCAATTCCCATGACAATTGTTGGCTCAAACCTCTTGTACATCAAGCTTAGAGTCTTGTACATATTTATATGGATTACAAATTTACAAAGGTTAATGCATATAGAACAAGTTGGTGAAGCATGTGACTAATTATTTTGATATTACTTATAATAAAACATTTAAATATGATTTATTTGGCAGTTTAATTAATTTAACTATTACCTTAATTGTGAGAATGTTACAGTGGTTGAATTCAAGCTATGTTCCATGTCACAAACCCTAGTTCCCCTATTCATAATCATCTTGTAATTATACTTAATCAAGTTTGTTATTATCTTTTTTATCTATTAATTATTATCATATAATAACTAGTATTTGTAAACGAACCGAATATTCGGTGAACTGTTTAGTTTGTTCGTTTAATTAAATGAACCAACATGAACACAAATATTTGTTCGTTTAATTAAATAAACGAACATGAACATATGTTTCGTTTGTTCATTTATGTTCGTGGGAATTTGGCTACGTTTGTTTACGTTTGTTCATTTATGTTCACCCGTTTATATATAATAAGTTCTAATATATTATACTTAAGAGTAAATTATGTAAATGGTCCTTGTGGTTTATCTGAAATTTCAGGTTTCATCCCTAACTTTGAAAAATTACACTGATAGTCCTTATTAATTAGGGACCACATGTGAAATTCATTTGAAATGGCAAAATCAATATTTTTAAACGATGGAGTTGCTTAGGACTGAAAGCGTGACAAGGTTTTAAAATATGGACTATCAGTTTAATTTTTCAAAGTTAGGGATGAAACCTGAAATTTGTTATGAACCACAGAGACCTTTTATGTAATTTACTCTATATTTAATATAGATATACTATTATCACAAGGGTAAATTACAATTTTCGTCCCTGTGGTTTAATAGTAATTATGGACCGAGCACTTTAACTTTTAAAATTACACTAGCAGTCATTGTGGTTAAAATTATGGTACGGATTTTGTCCTTTGTTCATTTAAAATTATCATTTTACCCTTACTTGTTTAATAATTATTATTATTGTTATTATTATTTTTTTATATTATTATAAATAATAAACTAATTCAAAAAATTTATAAACCAGTAAAATTAACTTAATGTAGAACACATAAAAATAAATAATAAAGTATTTGTAAAGACATACAAATAATTAAAATGTTATGTTTTAGTTTTTAATTATTAATAATAATTATACATTTGTCTATATTAATATTTTATTATTCAAATTTATGGCTTTCATATTAAATTATGTTTATTGGTATTATTATATTTTAAGATTAGTTTATCATTTTATTTATTTACATAGTCATTTGATAGACTTACAAAACTCAAAATAATATATTGATACTCTACGAGCTAGATCCTGCTTGGATAATAATTCAAGTTAGTCATATCTCATAAGAGAATATAATGTCACACAGTTGTGTACGTACTTTTAAGGTTTTACACATTTATGTTGTGTGTTTTTTACGCACTTTTAGTGGTCGAACTTTTGAAAGTATTTAGCTTAGGTAGTTGGGTTACCTCGAATTGTTATACCTATTTGGACATCTCTTTTAGGAAAAAAGACACCAAATAGTTATGCACTTTTGAGTTTGTACACATGTTGTGTACTTTTTGTGCACATTTAGTAATCAATGTTTTATAAATGTCTAAATTAAAAACCGCTAGACTCGAAGTATTTCTCTATTAGGATGAGTATGACTCAAGTTCGTGACCACTAAAGGAAATGTCGAATGAAATTCTAACTTGCATTCATATGACTTTTGATACGAAGTGGGACGGACTCGAAGTTACTCAAAGATCATCCTTATATACTGTAGCTCGTGAGGCATAGTGTCGAGCTCGATTGTGATTGACTCAAGCTCGGGTCTTATGTAGTTGAGTTTGAATGGGATAAACACAACAACAAAAATTCCCTAAATCCTAGATTGTGTTTTCACAACGAAGTTGACTTGAAATACCAACTAATTAGCTTGACTTGATCATTATAACTGAAATCAAATGATACAAAAAATTTTGTATCAAACTAAAGTCAAGAAATATGATCAATCACATGAATCATTACATAAAACAATAAGGACTTCGAAGAACATACAAGAACATGTAAATCTAAAAATAACAAATTAAGTTGACGATCAAATGATGAGATTAATCAATAAAACTCGAATCAAATGATTCCTTTGCAAAATCCGAGCACAACATGCATAGATGCATTTGGAATTATGAACAAATAAACTAGATCTAAATCAAAATTATTAACACATGAACACCAATAATATCAGTTTAGATCTTTAAATTGTACGTCAATTACTCTATCCATTTTTCGAGTTAGAATCTAAAAGTTTAGGAAAACAAACATATAATATTGATGAACACACTTAAATTTCAGATCAATTGGATAAACACATAATTTCTTATGATTTTTTTAAAAATTCAACTCTATTACGAATGAAATTTCCAAATTAAAAACTGGGTCATTTTATACATACACCCCCTGCTAATTACACCCCCCTAATTACCTGACGAGCCGTCGTTTTGACCCACCGACTTAGTCCTTAAATTCACTATTTAGCTAGAGAAGTAAGGGTCGAATCCACAGGGAGTGTGGTCGTAATTAGGATTGAGTTATTAGCCTTAGAAGTTTATTGAAAGCATTTAAATTGTGAATTTGTGGATTTGAATGATTTGTTTAAAGTAATGGTTTGCTATTGCTTGTAACTAAAATTAAGAGCAACGTAACCAACGAAGAAGATAAACAATCAAGATACGAATAACCATTCACGGAATCACCACGGCATAAGTATTACTCACTATAATTTCATCCAACGATCACATAGACATAATCAATTGCGCGACTAAATTAATCAAACGTGTTTTAACCAATAACTCTTGGCATAGCGTATGCAACATTAATACTCGTCTAAATCCCTAAACTAATGGACTCGGCACGAATAATAACACCACGATAAACTATCTTGCTTTTACCAATCGCAACACATAATGATAATCATAGCCAAATGTTTATCATTTGCATACACATAATAGATCTCGCTTAATACGAATACATCAAAACATAGAAATTAAAGAAGAGTAAACTTAGCCGTAGATCCTCCGCAAACGGCTAATGGGATTAGCCGCTCATCGTATGCTCGTCACAATCATAGATCAGAGCCATTAGGTAGCTTGCGAACCACCGTCTTCGTTCTCGTATCGTAGATCCACCCCGACAGGGCTTCGACACACCTTCACACATGTCGGGACTCTCTCCAAAGCTGCCCCTTCACACATATTTATAGGGAAGTCGAGATTAGGGTTTTCAGGGTTGAAAAACGCGTTTTGGCACGGCACTAGCGCAGGCCAGGCGCATGCCTGCGCCCCCCATGCGCCCGGATGCGGCTAGGGTTTAGCTGGCGTGTGCTGGTATGTATCTGGACAGTTTGGGCGCTATGTGGAGCGCAGGGTGGCGCAGGCCTGCGCCTCCCTCAGCCTGATTTGCTCTGAATTCTCTCGGATTGCTTCTTTTTATCATCTTGGCCCTGAAATACAAACTTGGAGTAATAACATGGATTTTACAAAGTGTTAGTGCTTAAAATGATCATAATATGACTCAGAAACCGTATAAATTACAGACTTATCAAATCTCCCCAACTTAACTCTTGGTCGTCCGCGAACAAGCTTTTGGAATCAGAACTAACTAAGTAACGAGCATGAATTGGCAGTGAGTCTAGGAACTTTTTGTCAAGCTAGCCTTCGTACTAATGCATTAAAATTCTTAACATGTAAATTGAAGACGTTTTTAGTTAAAATATACTTCTCTTGGAATTTATATAATTTATCTCACTTTTGAAAATACCTATTAGCTCAAGGTTACGATACTTAAAACATGTGGGTCTTCCGACCATCTTTTTCCTCTTTGCATGTTTACAACAAATTTTCTTTTTAATATCATGCTTCTATCTATTTTCTTTTCACTATATTAGCTAGATGGTCCATGTAACGAGATTTCGGTCAACCGCACCCAAACCAAATGGTTTTAGGGGATTAGGCATGAGTGGTACCCCTACGGACTTAATTTCCCGAACCATCTAGACTACAATTAAATTACTTTTGAGGCTAAAACATGATTAAGTTCTCCCCCTTATTGCATGGGTTTCCAAAATCTTTTGACACATTACTTAAATTTAAGCCCAAATAAATTTTAACGCACTTGAATTCATCTTACATGTCAAAAATTTTAATTATTACTACGACTCTTTTCTTAATTATAAAATATCCTGTCAACACTAGCCAATTCCCTCGCACATGTAGTTTCTAAGTATCATCATGTTCCACGACCTGATCGGCAAACAAGACTCAAATGGGGAATACATGACAGACTATATAAACATTATAAACTCTAAATAGGACTCGGCTAAGAACTAAAAATAAATGAAAATTACAAAAAAGAAAATAAATGCATAACAAACTAATATAAAATAAAAGACAGAAAAGTAAAGAATAAGGAAGGATAGTACCTGATCATTCAAATGGAGGAGGCAGCGGAGGAGGACCGAAGACGCTGTTGAAGAAGTCGGTATACAGGTTCTGGCCATGGGTGAACTGTGCAGTGGGCGGAACCAAGTGAGGAGGCATCGGGTCTGGGAGGTCCTGCCTGCCATGCGCCGGATAGCGTTGATAAGTATCTACGGCACAGTTATAGGCCTGGTAGTCGGGTATCGTGTAATCCTCATAAGACTGATATGGCATACCGGCCATGGAGTCCTCGTGGTGTCGGACTCCCTCCCAATATGCCCAGTCATGGTGCTGGTAGTAGGAATTTTGGTATGCCAGGGCTCTCTGCCGGTCCTGCAACTGATCTACCCAACCCACTAAGTGATCGACCCTATCATAAATATGGGTCATACGCCCATTCATCTCATCTAGCCTCTGAGTCACATCCTCTTGGAACTCATCCTGACCCACGGCTATATCCTCTATCCGCCTCATCATGTGGTCAAAATCAAAACAGTCATTACCTCGACTACGCGAGGTTGACGCACCTAGGTTTGGCTCAGAATGCCGAACTCCCGCCTCATTGGCGACCTTATCCTCTCACACACACACTCTCTCTCTCTCCTCTCATCCTCAGTATAGTCCTCGATATACGACTCATTTATCTCTTTATCGAATATCTCGAACCCTTCGTCAACTTCCCTAAAAATCAAGGTAGGGAACATGGGGGCCGTAATGAACATCGCCGAAATGGGGGATAGCAGGGAATCGGGCGATAGTGAGCCCGTCCTCTCAAGGAACTTGGAGATCAACCACCCATGGGGGATGATCTTCCTATCTCTGGTGTCATACATGGCCCATAAATCATTCATATTTGTCCATGCAAAGGAGAGTCTGGGCCTACCCTTAAGAAGGGCGTGAAGGACTGTGATATCCCTGTGCCTGACTTTGGTCAGGTCACTATGACGAGGTAAGATGTTGTTCACAAGAATCTTGTGAAGCACCTTACACCTTGGAGATAAAGCCTTTCAGCTGTAGGAAGTGGAGGACTCGGACTCCAAAATGGATGGGATAAAGACTCTATTAACCGGCTCCGTCCACTCCCCTGACCAAGTCATATCCGTGAAGGCCAATTGGGCCTCATTCCTATATTCGTACCTCTGCTGGTTAGACCCTTCGTAGCCTACCACAGTATCTAAATTAAACAATTGGCGAAGGATTTGTGCATCCATCGCCACGTCCCTACCATGGACGGTGCCTATCAACCTAAAGTCGTTCGCTGAACGACCCGTCTCCCTTCGTAGGGTAGACATCCACTCGACTACATCTGACTGATAAATATCATTGCCGCCCATATCTAACACACTTTCTCACCCCAAATAGTCAAAAAGGTATGGGATCTCGTAATCCTAAAAATCACTCCTCTTAACTCTCTTTTCAGTCAACACTTTATTTGAATATTTCTTATACAAAAATAAGTGTGTTCTAATGTGTTCGGGGTGTTGGGATAAAAGGAGGTTTGGGGACCAATCTATCGGGACATTAACATTTTGGGTTCGTTGTCTTGTTCTCCTTGACATCTACAATTTGTGCCAACCAACCACAATATGTATGAGATAAATTAAATAATGTAACCTATAATTGCAATTTACACAATTACGCTTACTTAAAGAGATGCACTATGTATATATACTCTTTTACGCTCACATTTTGCATCCTATATATATAGTCTATAATTTGTCGTTATTTTAAGCACTAAACACATATCATGTTTTCTGTGACACCCTTGCCACATTAACCACCATTTACAATACACCCAGGATTAATCACCAATCATGAATTATTACATAATGATCTGATAACTTAATTAAAGTGCGGAAGCATTAAAGTACAAAATAAAATAATACAGATTCGTCAAACACCCTATGGTGCTACAAGGTTACATTTCTAAGTCTACATACTCAAAGTATTACATCATCCCAAATTTATTACAACAATATTCCATAATTCTGTTACCAAGATAAACAGTAGATAACTTCAAATCACTTCAACTGATGACTTAGCTAGACGATCCCGCTGCAGATTTCCCTTTTCCTGTAAAAAGTCAACAACTGGGGGGTAAGCGAATGCTTAGTGAATACCAAATATTTTTACACATTCTGCAAATCCTTATGATGCCACCCAGAGTAACCGCAGTAACACATACCGTATACTCCACACGTACTCAAAGTACGCAAACCCGAGTCGCAGCTCCTTCGAGTTGACACTCGGCATAATGAAAACCAACCATCTGAGGCAGACATAGCATCGGGAATGACTTACTGTCTATCCTGACCACATAGGTGTCAAATTCTTAGTCATATAGCACAGTAACATCAGAGTACAGATGCGACCACGCAGGTCCATCAATAGGATGCACAACAAATGAACGGACATGCAACAAGTATGAATGTGCATCAATACTTATACGCAAGTTAGTAGAGTGCCAAACGATAATGAAACAACATGCCTCAGCAGGCAAAGCAAACATAAAACATATGCAGACATGTTAAAAATCAAAGGTACTCACAGTGGGTGCGTTATTAAACTTCAAGTTAATTTTATTTCTCCTCGGGCTTTCAACCGGATTCACAAAGTACCCCACTGTGGGTTAAACAACACCACAAGGGACCTGTTAAGTCAGTTGTAACAACACATTGTGTCAATAATTGTTTATTTCCATAAAACCAAATTTTTATAAATTTTGTAACTTTTTGACCCCAAATTCGGATCCATGTCCGTATTCGGATCTATGCCCATTTCGGATCAATACAAATTCGAATTATTGTCAAATTCGAACTATAGCAAAATTCGAACCCTTAACAGATTCGAATCCCATGCTAAGTTCGAACAAAATAAATTCAAATCCCAACTCAAGTTCGAACCTAAATCAATTTCGGACCTTATCCGAATTCGGACCCCATCCCAACTCAAGTTCTTGTAGTAATGTCGGCCTAGCAATCGGTGTTTCGCCAGTTTCTCTCCAACACGTAGGAGTCCTACACCTTCTCCCATATAGAGCCTCAAACGGCGCTTTCTTGATCGTTGCGTGATAACTGTTATTGTAAGAGAATTCTATCACCCAAATTGCATCATACTGACGCCTAGTTTTCGATAACTTCGTGACATAATCCATGGTGATGTGTTCCCACTTCCATTCCAGAATGGGAAGCGGTTGCAGACTGCCATATGGTTGCTGGTGTTCGGCTTTCACAAGCCGGCAAGTCCTGCATCTCACCACATACTGACCAATGTCCCTCTTCAATCCAGGCCACCAAAAGTCTGCTTTCAGCTCGTTGTACATCTTTGTGCTCCCGGGATGTATAGAAAACTTAGACTGATGTGCTTCTTCTATGATCACCTTTCTCATGCCTCCAAACTTTGGCACCCAGATTCTTCCGTACACACCTTTCAATCCTGACTCGCTCGTTTCCATATTCTTAATCTGCGCTCTTATATCCTCATCACCCACATTCTCTTCTTTCAAAGCTTCCACTTGAGCAGCTTTGACATCATCAATAATAGTGGAGGTCAACATAGTAGACGTCATCATGTAGCAGCAATCCTTAAAATATGCTTTACGGCTTAAAGCATCGGCTACTACATTAGCCTTACCAGGTTGGTACAGTATCTCACAATCGTAGTCTTTAATAAGTTCCATAGACCTACGTTGTCTCATATTAAGCTCTTTCTGGCTAAAGATGTACTTCAAACTTTTATGGTCCGTGTAGAGTTGACACTTAGTTCCATAGAGATAGTGTCTCCATCACTTCAATGCAAAAGTAACTGCAGTCAACTCCAAGTCATGAGTCGTATAATCCTTCTCATGCTGCTTTAACTGTCTCGAGGCATACGCGATTACCTTTTCACGTTGCATCAGTGCAGTACCTAATCCCAATCTTGAAGCATCCGTGTATACCACAAAATCGTCATTACCCTCTGGTAGATCAAGTATCGGTGCTTCACTTAGTGTTTTCTTTAAAATTTCAAAAGCTTCGTGCAGCACAGTTTCCCATACAAACGGTGCATTCTTCTTCGTTAATGCAGTCAAAGGAACTGCAATCTTTGAAAAATCCTTGATAAACCTCCTATAATAGCCCGCCAGCCCAAGGAAACTTCTGACTTCCGTAGGTGAAAGAGGCGGCTCCCAATTCTTTATGGCTTCAACTTTAGCTAGATCAACTGAAATCCCAGCTCCAGAAATCACATGTCCTAGAAACTGTATCTGTTGCAGCCAAAACTCACACTTTGAGAATTTGGCGTACAACTTTTCCTTTCTCAACAGTTCCAACAATTCTCTTAGATGATCAGCATGTTCTGCTTCAGACTTAGAATACACTAGAATGTCATCTATAAATACAATCACCGACTTGTCTAACATCGGTCAGCAAACTCTATTCATTAAGTCCATAAAGACAGTCGGGGCGTTGGTTAACCCAAAAGGCATCACCAGAAACTCGTAATTCCCATACCGACATCTGAATGTTGTTTTAGGCACATCATCTTCTGGTACCTTCAGTTGGTGGTATCCCGACCTCAAGTCGATCTTAGAAAACACACCTGCCCCATGTAATTGATCAAACAAGTCGTCTATCCTCGGCAACGGATACTTGTTCTTAATTGTCAACTTATTCAGTTCCCGGTAATCAATGCACATCCTCATCGTGCCATCTTTCTTTTTAACAAATAACACCGGAGCTCCCCACGGCGATGAACTCGGTCGAATGAAGCCCTTGTCTAACAACTCCTGGAGTTGTTTCATCATTTCTTGCATCTCTGTAGGAGCAAGGTGATACGGAGAACGAGCTATCGGTGCAGCTCCAGGGATCAAATCTATACGGAATTCCACTTGTCTTTCAGGCGGCACGCCAGACAATTCTTCCGGAAACACATCCGGGAATTGTGATACAACAGGCACATCGGCCAAAGTCTTCTTCTCAGCCTTAGCATCAATAGCATATGCTAAGTAGGCGTCACATCCCTTTGCAACAAGCTTTCGAGCTTTTGCAATAGTCAACAAACACAGATCCCCGCTTCTCCTATCCCCGTAAATATAAATCTCACGCCCCTCCGGAGTAGTTATCTTAATCATACGCTGCTTACAAACTATGTGGGCTTCATTCTCAATCAACCAATCCATCCTGACAATCACGTCAAATTCACTGAACTCGATCGGAATCAGATCCAAATTGAAGACTACATCTTCAATCACTAATGTGTAGTTACGGTATACGTGATCTACTTTGACTAGAGTGTTACTAGAGTTTCTATGTCAAGTATAGTAGATAGTTTAGATAGTGGCATGGCAAGTCGTTGTGCAAAAACAGTAGACACAAAAGAACGGTTGGCACCGGAATCAAATAGCACTCGTGCAGGTAAAGAGTTTACTATAAACGTACCCGTAACCACCTCCGGGTTTTCCCTAGCCTCCTTCGCCGTTATCTGAAAAGCACGAGCCGGTGCCCTTTGTGGCTGGTTCCGGCGGTTGACTGAACCACCACTAGATCCCCCAGATGATCGAGTTGATGATGGAGCAGCAGCTGCTGGAGCATTCTTTCGACAATTCCGACTATAGTGCCCCCATACCCTACATTTATGGCAAGCATCAGATTTCCGTGGGCACTCATTCTGAAAATAGCCCAACTCTCCACAGCAAAAGCAAGCACGTCCATTAGTGCACTTGCCAAAGTGTTCCAGATGACACTTATTGCAATATTGCGGCTCGGTGTTGATGGAATAAGCACGGGCACGACCAGAAGAACCAGATTGTCGACGATAAGACTGTTGCGGCGAGTACTGCGATGATCGTGAAGAACCAGAGTAGCCTCCTTCTCGTTGACGTTTCGGTGGTGAAGGTTGAGTTGGATTAGCTGAAGCAGCAGCAGACCCCATTACATATCCCGACATACTCAAGATTTGTTCCACATTCCTAGCGGCTTCCAGTAGGCTAGCAAAAGTGGGGTAACGTACGTTGCTCATCACCCTTCGGATTTCCAAATCAAGACCAGCCTCAAACCTGGTCACTTTTCTTTCCTCGGTATCCACCTGATGAGGCGCGAACAAACTCAGCCTCGTGAACTCTACCGCATACTGGGACACAGACTTAGTCCCCTGAATTAACGTCATAAACTTCGCCTCAAGTCTTCGGCGCTCATCTGCCGGGCAGTATTGCTGAGTAAAAACTTCAGTGAACTCAGCCCATGACATAACGGATACTTTCTCTAAGGTTAAAGCATTCACCATCGAGTTCCACAACATTACTGCATCTTTGGTGAACATTGCAGTAGCGAATCGGACCATATCCTTCTCATCACAATCGCTGATTCGGAATGTCCGTTCTATGGCTGTTATCCATTCCAGAGCGGCAACAGCATCACCGAGTCCATTAAACTCGACTGCTCCATTTCCCTTAAAGTCTTTAAACCGACAACCTCTGGGTTTGTTAGATGACCCAGTATTGTCATCTTGTTCGTCATTGTTTCCCTCTCTTTCCTTATTCTTCCTCTTATTTTCTCTTCGTTTAGCTTCGGCCTCATCTCAACTGATCTTGAATCATCCAATTTTGCTCAGCCATCATGGCTAGCATCATTTCTTTTGTTTTTTCGGGTGTCATTCCTCCTCCAGACATGTTCTAAAATATAAAACATATAACTTGTTTAGTAACATGTCTTTTATTTAAAGACATAACCCGATTGCCCGTATGATAGTCAATCTCCTATGATTACTAGATCATAACCTATCTTAGTTCAGTTCATTACTTAAAATCACTACATATCATCACTTAATGTTTGAGACCAAGACCTCACGGACACTTGAATCTCAAACTACTGCTCTGATACCATCTCGTGTGACACCCTTGCCACATTAACCACCATTTACAATACACCCAGGATTAATCACCAATCATGAATTATTACATAATGATCTGATAACTTAATTAAAGTGCGGAAGCATTAAAGTACAAAATAAAATAATACAGATTTGTCAAACACCCTATGGTGCTACAAGGTTACATTTCTAAGTCTACATACTCAAAGTATTACATCATCCCAAATTTATTACAACAATATTCCATAATTCTGTTACCAAGATAAACAGTAGATAACTTCAAATCACTTCAACTGATGACTTAGCTAGACGGTCCCGCTGCAGATTTCCCTTTTCCTGTAAAAAGTCAACAACTGGGGGGTAAGCGAATGCTTAGTGAATACCAAATATTTTTACACATTCTGCAAATCCTTATGATGCCACCCAGAGTAACCGCAGTAACACATACCGTATACTCCACACGTACTCAAAGTATGCAAACCCGAGCCGCAGCTCCTTCGAGTTGACACTCGGCATAATGAAAACCAACCATCTGAGGCAGACATAGCATCGGGGATGACTTACTGTCTATCCTGACCACAGAGGTGTCAAATTCTTGGTCATATAGCACAGTAACATCAGAGTACAGATGCGACCACGCAGGTCCATCAATAGGATGCACAACAAATGAACGGACATGCAACAAGTATGAATGTGCATCAATACTCATACGCAAGTTAGTAGAGTGCCAAACGATAATGAAACAACATGCCTCAGCAGGCAAAGCAAACATAAAACATATGCAGACATGTTAAAAATCAAAGGTACTCACAGTGGGTGCGTTATTAAACTTCAAGTTAATTTTATTTCTCCTCGGGCTTTCAACCGGATTCACAAAGTACCCCACTGTGGGTTAAACAACACCACAAGGGACCTGTTAAGTCAGTTGTAACAACACATTGTGTCAATAATTGTTTATTTCCATAAAACCAAATTTTTATAAATTTTGTAACTTTTTGACCCCAAATTCGGATCCATGTCCGTATTCGGATCTATGCCCATTTCGGATCAATACAAATTCGAATTATTGTCAAATTCGAACTATAGCAAAATTCGAACCCTTAACAGATTCGAATCTCATGCGAAGTTCGAACAAAATAAATTCAAATCCCAACTCAAGTTCGAACCTAAATCAATTTCGGACCTTATCCGAATTCGGACCCCATCCGGATTCCAACACTTAGAATTTATTTTGTTAACTTTGGATATCTCACTTCGGACCCATCCGAATGCGGGCCCATCCGAATTCGGATTCATCCGACTTTCAACACTTGATTGATTTATTTTTCTGTTTTGAACTAAATTCGAAAAGTGCCAAATTCGAAATTAACATAAATTCGAACATATCTGAATTTTTGAACCATTCGAATTTGTTCTTACTTTTAATTCATTTTCCAGATTTTAATTCTAAGTCATTTATACTTATTTCCAGGTATAATATAAATTTTGCCAACTTTAAAACACTTCATTCCCATCATTTTAACACCAATATTATCACATTTATGTACCAACTCAGATCCTATTTAACCATTTTTGTTCATCCATCGAACACACACTAAAAATACACACTAAAAATCCTCGAAATCATACTTTAAGTTCGAATCTGATGCTGAAATTTAATATGTAGCTTTATATACACTAGATTTAAACTAATCCACAATAATATTACACATGCATCAACATTTGAAACCAAAATCACTGATTCAGTGTTCTTATAAAAACCGACCCAAAAACTCTTAAATTCGAAGAGTTGAAGAAATATTTACCTTAAATCGATGATTGCAGGTGCTATAGTTCCTTCCTAGCAATCTTGTTTCAAATTTTCAGCTTCAAATATCAACTTTTGATTATCTTGAATTTTTAGAGAGAGAGAGAGCCGAGAGAGATGAGTGCTTTAAGTGAGAGAGTGAGTTGGTGAAATGAAATTGATTAATAGACTTTCCACCCTTTTATTTCCTTCTTTCAAATCTTGGCACATTTCACCCTCCACTTATCCGGTTCCATTAAATACTAATTTTATAAAATAAAAGAATTCTATCTTTTATTTATTATCCTTAATAATTTAATAATTATTTTCACTTAATAATTAAAAATTCTAAATTTCCATAATATGCAACCAACTTTATAATCAATCCAAATTTCGTACCAGCTTTCATAATTCAACTTAAATTACATTAATTTAAAAATTCATCTAATTAAACCTCAATTACAATAATTAAAATCTGAGGATGTTACATTTTCAATAAAAAACCATTTAGCACATAGGATTAATTTTTTAAGCCAATCACCCAAGTTTTATAATTTTAACAATATATGCACATTTAGGCAACTAACTTTAAAATCCAGATTAATTTCTCCAAATTAATCATGACAAATTAACAAACTTAACAAAGAAACACATATCTCATATAACATACATTAAGGTTATCATCAAAATCATGCAATTTCACATACTTTGACTCTAAAAAGTCAAAATCACCATGAAAACTCCATGGATGACCATGAAGCTCAAACTTTCATCTTTGCTCAAAAAGTATGAAATAAGTTGCAATAACTCAATAAAAACACTAACCTTGGTGATTGGAAGCTTAACTTGGTACAAATCTAGCTTTTTTCTTCCACATTTTCTCTACCCAAAAAAATCTTCAAAGTGGATGAAACCACCCACAAGGAGGTAATTTCTAGCCTAGATCTTGGATATTATGAAAATGTAGGTGTTTGGAAGCTTTAATTTGCAAATTTTGCGCACAAAGTTGATGTTTTTGGGAGAAAGCCGCACACTCAACCGTACCCTCTTGTTCTAGAGTTGTGAAAATGGTGAAACGGAGCTCAAAACTGAATTTTAAGTCGACGAGACGCAGGGCCAGCGCAGGCCTGCGCCCCCCCTGGCGCTCAACTCTGCTAAAATTTCAATTTTTTATTGTTTTGGTACGCGGGACTGTAAATCTTTGCAATTTTTGATATAAAATGTAGTCTAATTTTTTTTTGTGAGGGCTAAATTAATTATATAATTTTATCGTTATAACCTACCCTCTCCAACTTAGACTTTTGTGACGTCCTCGTCACATCAAAATTAATTTATCGGTTAGGAACATAGAAAGATAGATCGGTACATATTCCTTATTCATAATAATTGAAATTAAACAAACAAATAATAAACAAACAAATTCAACTTTTTATCATTCAACTTAAATAAACATCACACTTTAAAATAAAAATAAAATACTATTACAATCCAAATAAACGTAAATAATCAAACCAAACAAAATGCATCACCACATCAGAAATAATCCAAACTATACTGAATGTTTTAGCATGCGTAATTAAAATAAATATTCAAATAATTATAAAATCATCATTCGGCCCGAGGTGTGACAATTTCTTCCAACTCTCCGACAGTTATCTGAAGGTTGGTGAGCCAGAGTGACTTTGGAACAACTTCGCATGTTTGTTTTGTTCCTCTTGCAACTTTTCAATATTCTTCACCAATTCTTTGTTTGCATTTAGTATGCTGCCCATGACGTCCTTCAGAATGTTGATTTGTGATCTCATCAAGTCTTCGATTGTCACTTTTTCCCATGATCTTTCATCCTCTTTGTCGTTTTGTCCTTCAGGGTTGTCGGGTAGAGTGAATGGGATTTGGGTTACTTTAGAGGTTTTTGGAAAACGAATTTGATAGCCTAAATGGTTTTTTCTCAAAAAACTAGCCCTGACATTGTGACTCTAGTGAACCAAATCTCGTTTGGGTTGAGTAATTTAATTGACAATTGTTCCGACACCGCTTTCTTAATAATGAATAGCTCAGTTAGCATACGGCAGTGTGGATATGATCGGGTATCCAGTCATTAACGCATGCACTAACAGTATCTCTTGGGATCTAACGACAGTGGTGTCTTGACTTCTAGGAAGCAAGTTGAGAGTAACAAACTTCCACAGCACTTTAGCTAGCGGACATAAATCACCTCTATTATAGTGGACATACCCTCTCGCCTCCTCTATTGACATTCCAAATACCGTGGCTAACATCCCATCCCATTTCTAGGACCATCCACCAATTTGTCTCGCTCTACCCCCTTGAAGATCTAAAGATAATCAAAACTCCCTAGGCCATTGAATATTTGCGTCTATACCAAATTCCTCACTAAGGATTTTCCTAGATACTGACACTTTCATGTTTCCTACTATTCCCACTAATTCAAAATCATGGTCCTCTTCGTCTTCAGCTTTCCGAACAGTAGCGAACCACTGTTGGATCAAACTAGTGTGGATATATGGAAGTTCCCATTGTATAGCTTTAGCCCATCCTAGCCTCTCAAAACACTCTAAAACTTCAAAATTATCAAAATCACACTCTTTATGCTACGCTTTATGAGAAACCTAGGGGGTTTACCATTGTTAGTGTTTGGTGGAATTTCAGGGAACTCCACATTGAGTGGTTTTTCAAAACGAACATCCCTTGGGTCGTGGGTTCTCATTCTAGGTTTTTGGGAAGTTCCAGGACGGTTATCGTTTGCATGAAACTGGGTTGACATCTAAAAATAATGCAAAAACAAAAGATTAAAAATGTGGGGTTTTTACGTAAATGATGCATGATAATTTTAAACACCCTTTCTCGATAATAATTAAGTAATCCTAAGTCATACCAACAATGTGAGCCCAATCTAACCCTATCAAATGCATAAACTTTAAATAATCAATAAAAATGTAAACTTTTACGACAAAAAGTTTATAAATTATAATAAATACGAAAAAATGCATAATTTTTACAAAAGTTTTGCAAAAATAATTTAATATTAATTAAATGAATATTTGAAAATTATTAATAACCCTTTTTCTATAAAAAAAATATAATTCCCAAAAACTCAACCCATGTATGCATCATGAAACTTAATGAAACTAGGGTAGAATGAAGTTAAAGGGATTATAGGGAGTATACATTGCTAACCTTTGAGATTAACAAGCGTTGGATCAAAGAATTGACGTAGAAAAGACGAATTTTTCATGTTTTTAGGCTTAGAAATTCGAAATCGCCGTATTCTAGAACTGGAATTAGGGTTTTGGAATTATGGGAATGATCACTGCCTTTTTTATAAGATTTTGAGCGTGTCGGGCCGCAGGGCAAGCGCAGGCCTGCGCCCGGGCCTCTGGATTCGCGATCTGGGTCGTGCACTGGTCTTGGAACCCTAATTCTTTAATTTTTTTAATTTTTTATGGGTATTCTCCCCAACTTACGCTCGTATTATCGGGTTAAATAATTCTGCTACGTGCTTAAAAATTGTGTTGGTACACCCTGTGTGACGATAGCAGTCTAAGTGATCCTACATTGTGGTTTTAGCAAGTGTTTGTTATATATGTTTATATATGGTTGCTATTTATTATTGTTTGTGTGTTTGAACTTTATGTAACGTATTACAAGAAGTTCAAACATAAAGGTGTGACGTCCTTGTTAAATTAATGATATAATTGTAATCTCCAGGATCGACAAACAACCCAATGAATAATCATGATAATTGAAATTGAATACTTAAATTAGAATTAAGCAAATCCACACTAAAGCAATAGAATACATGTCTACAGTGATAAGAGTCTAACTATTACATCAACATAATTGTTTTAGAAGTAGAAATCCCAGCCCAAAGCTATATCGTCCATGTACCAATTAGCTTCTAAGGTCACCGAGATAAGAAATGGATTGCTTAAGATGAAGGTCCCACAACACTCTTGCCTTTGCCTGAAAACAATGTGAGTCAACAGTAAGCTAAATGCTTAGTGAGAAAACAGATTATGCAAACAACAAATATTTCTTTACATGCAATGCTTAACCATGGGCAGTGTAAGCCCCATGTATGTGAAAACGGCAGTGAAAGCCTCAAAGTGTAAGTAAACCATGCAGTGCTAGCATGGGGTGGCAGTTCAATATGCTGATCGGGGATGTGCCGAACCTGACGGGATAACGAGTGGGATGATCAGTCCCCGACAGTGGCCTGCTGTCAGCCCCAGTCAGGTCGCATCAGATTGTGAAGTAATGATCATGCAGTGCAAGCATGATGTAAATAGATGCACTTTCAATTGAACGCTGGCTACATGTGTATTACATGTCAAGTACGAGTGTGCATCATAACAACTAATCATGTACGAGTGCCAAATGATGTATATGAACAACGTGAACATGCCATTGAATGTATAAACATGAATGTAAAAACAATAAATGTTCGAATGATAATCTGCAACTCACAGTGATTGGTTTTGTGACTTGATTCTGAATCAATGTGTGTTTTGATAACACCACAATGATCTGTAATGTAAGTGTAATAGTGAACATGTGTCAGTAATTGCTAAAAACTTGTATTCTGAAAACTAAGTATAATTGTGCTGATTTCGGACCACATCTGAATTCGGATGGTCCGAATCACTATTGGTCCGAAATGGGTGTTGGGGTCCGAATTGGGACAGGGTCCGAAGTAGGTGATGGTCCGAAATTGGTTAAGTTCGAAATTGAGTAATCCGAAATTGGCATTTGTCCGAATTAGGAGTGATCCGGATTAGCAAGGTCCGAAATTGGCGAGGTCCGAAATTGCTAATGGTCCGGATTGGAACTTTGGTCCGAAATAGTTGAACAGGACCCGAATTCGGATGGTCCGAATTCGGTCCATATGGATCCGAGTTCATACTTATAAATTTTCCAGATTTGCATCTTTGACCATTTTACATGTTTCAGTAACTAAAAATTGAAGTTATGAACTTAACTGTACTATATCAACTTATAACATAACATTTGTATACCAAAACAACCCATTTGTGTCCATTTTTCTATGTGTCCCGATGAACACACACACTAAAACACACACTAATTTCAGAATTCACATGTAGACTTTGAATCTGATTCTGAAATTTTGTGTACTACAACATATATGCTCGATTTACATATTTCAATAACAATATCCAACATGCATTGACATTTGCAACTATAATCTTAGAAATCGGTTCTTCCCAAAACCGAATCAAAAATCACCAAAATTGCAAGTTTTGTGTAACTCTTACCTTAAAACGTTTGTTGTATTGCTTATAGTTCCTTACTTGACACTTGATTTCAACTTTTGCAGCTTCAAATTTGATGTTCTTGGGTGTTTTTTGTTAAAATCCGAGAGGTAGAGAGAAGAGAGAGTGTTCGGTGAGAGAGAGTAGAGAGATAGTGGGTTTGTTCAAAATGAAAGACTTAGTCACTTTTATTTGTTGCTTTTTACCTATTTGCATAATACACCCCTCATCTTTGTATTTTCTTACTTACTAATAATATGATCATAATAACTTAAATTGACATAATGATTCATTATCATAATAATTAAGTCCTTAAAATTGTAAGTTACGATTAATAAAAATTTGGGATGTTACAGCATGGGCTCCACCACGCCTATACTTCGTCCGCGAAGTCATGCTGCGCTAAACAAACTTGGGTACTTAGTCTTCATTTCTTCTTCCGATTCCCAAGTGTGATTAGCTCCCCGATGATGCTTCCACTTGACCAGCACCATCCTGATTTCTTTGTTGCGGAGTTTCTTGACTTTTGTTTCCAGTATACACTCCGGCTCATCAACGAACCTTAGCCGTTCGTCAATCTTAATGTCCGAGTGATCAGTCCATGGTTCCCTCTCGGGCACCAGACTCTTCCTTAAGTACCCAACGTGAAATACCGGGTGAACACCTGATAATTCTTCCGGCAAGTCCAAATGATAAGACTGATTACCAACTCTTTCTATTATTTTGAAGGGTCCTATGAATCGAGGTGATAGCTTTCCTCGCTTTACGAATCTTGTAACACCTTTCATTGGGGAAACCTTTAAGTATACCCATTCGTCCTTCTGAAACTCTATCGCTTTGTGACGGCGATCGTGATAGTTCTTTTGCCGATCTTGTGCCGTTTTCATGTACTGCCGTATGAGTTGGATCTTTTCGTTCGTTTCTTGTAGCAAAGCAGGACCGGCTATTGGAGTTTCTCCTGTTTCCCTCCAACAGATTGGAGTCCTACATTTTCTTCCGTATAGAAACTCGAACGGTGCCATCTTGATAGTGGAATGGTAACTGTTGTTGTAGGAGAATTCAACCAATGGAAGGTGATCGTCCCAGTTACCACCCAAATCCATGACACAGGCTCTGAGCATGTCTTCGAGAGTTAGGATTGTTCTCTCACTTTG
This sequence comes from Centrapalus pauciflorus, assembly GCA_020465985.1. NCBI lineage: Eukaryota > Viridiplantae > Streptophyta > Magnoliopsida > Asterales > Asteraceae > Centrapalus > Centrapalus pauciflorus. Next base: position 265,963 of record JAANYP010000798.1, on the reverse strand, counting down.
CCCGTCTGATTGAGGTCTATATGCAGTACTCATTGCGATACGAGTACCAAGACCCTGTTGTAAAGTAGCCCAGAAATTAGAAGTGAATCTACTATCTCTGTCGGAGACAATAGACTTAGGCACACCATGCCTAATAACGATTTCGTTTACGTAGATCTGGGCAAGACGGTCGAGTGAATAAGTTTCTCGAATTGGAATGAAGTGAGCAGATTTTGTCAATCGGTCAACAATGACCCAAATGGCGTCATGTTGACGACGAGTCTTAGGTAGCTTGGTTACGAAATCCATAGTAATATGGTCCCACTTCCATTCAGGGATAGGAAGAGGTTGCATACTACCATAGGGTTGTTGGTGCTCGGCTTTGACTAGACGACATGTTCTGCACCTTTCAACATACTGACCGACATCTCTTTTCAATCCTGGCCACCAGAAATCGGCCTTCAGGTCGTTGTACATTTTTGTGCTGCCAGGATGAATTGAGAATTTAGATTGATGAGCTTCTTCAAGTATCACTTCCCGCATGTTCCCGAACTTAGGGACCCACACTCTGCCATAAATACCCTTTAATCCAGTTCCATCATCTTGCATTAATGGCAACTGTATTCTGATATCTTCATCCTTAACATTCTCTTCTTTTAGGGCCTGTAACTGAGCAGCCCTAACATCGTCTATAATAGTAGATGTCAGTATTGTGGAAGTCAAGGCATAGCAACATGCCTTGCAGTACGCTTTTCGGCTTAGGGCATCGGCCACTACGTTGGCCTTCCCTGGATGGTATAAGATCTCGCAGTCATAGTCTTTGATCAGCTCCATTGACCTTCTTTGCCTCATATTCAAGTCCTTCTGACTGAATATGTACTTCAAACTCTTGTGATCGGTGTAGAGCTGACACTTGGTTCCGTACAAATAGTGTCTCCATAACTTGAGAGCGAAAGTCACAGCAGTTAGCTCTAGATCATGAGTAGAGTAGTCTTTCTCATGTGGTTTGAGTTGTCTAGAAGCATAAGCTATGACGTTTCCTCTTTGCATTAGTACCGCACCCAAACCCATGCCTGATGCATCTGTGTAGACTACGAAGTCTTCGTTCCCTTCAGGCAGGGCTAACACTGGTGCTTCACTTAGCAAAGTCTTCAGTTTGTCAAACGCCACTTGCTGTTCTTCTTTCCAAAAGAAGGTTGCGTTCTTGCGAGTAAGCTTTGTAAGAGGTACGACTATTTTGGAAAAGTCCTTGATGAATCGGCGGTAGTAACCAGCCAATCCCAGAAAACTGCGAATTTCTGAGGCGTTGCGGGGTGATTCCCAGTTCTGGATAGCTTCGATCTTTGCAGGATCAACAACAATCCCAGCACCAGATATCACGTGCCCCAAGAATTGGATCTGAATTGAATATTGAGTAAGTACAAGTTAACAAAGGGTTTATGACTGAGTATAAGGATCATGAAATTGTTTCGAATGTTGAGACGTACCTGCCTCAACCAGAATTCACATTTAGAGAATTTGGCATAAAGTCGCTCTTTGCGCAGCAACTCTAGCAATTCTCGCAGATGTGCTGCATGATCCTCTTCGGTTTTTGAATAAATGAGAATGTCATCGATGAACACGATGACCGATTTGTCGAGCATTGGCCGGCAGACTCGATTCATGAGATCCATGAAAGCGGCCGGCGCATTAGTAAGACCGAACGGCATTACCAGAAACTCGTAGTGTCCGTAACGAGTTCTGAAAGCCGTCTTTGGAATGTTATCAGGGTGTACTTTGAGTTGGTGATAACCCGAACGAAGATCAATCTTCGAGAAGTAACTTGCGCCTTGTAACTGGTCGAAGAGATCATCAATCCGGGGCAATGGGTATTTGTTTTTGATTGTGACTTTGTTGAGTTCTCGATAGTCGATGCACATTCGCAATGTGCCATCTTTCTTTTTGACGAACAGAACAGGAGCGCCCCATGGAGAAGAACTTGGGCGTATGAAACCCTTGTCGAGCCACTCCTGTAACTGCTTCATCATTTCCTGCATTTCTGCAGGAGCTAGACGGTACGGAGCCTTTGCTATTGGAGCAGCTCCGGGAACGAGATTGATACGGAATTCCACTTGTCGGTCAGGTGGCAATCCCGAGATATCTTCTGGAAAGACATCTGGAAATTCGGAAACGACAGGAACGGTAGAAAGAGATTGAACTTCAGCCTTTGCATCAACAGCGTAGGCTAAGTATGCAGAACAACCCTTGGCGACGTGCTTTCGGGCTTTTGCAATTGAAATAAGGCATAAGTCGCCTTTGTGTCTGTCACCATAAATGCATATGTCTCGGCCCTCGGGAGTGGTAATCTTGATCATTCTTTTCTTACATACGATTTGGGCCTCATTGTGAACTAACCAGTCCATGCCTACTATTACATCAAACTCCCCGAACTCCATAGGGATTAAATCTATGTTGAACACTACATCCTCTACAAGTAATGTGCAATTCCTATATACTTTGTCTGCTTTAACTAACATATTGCTAGCAGTCTCTATGTCAAGTACAAATTGCAGTTTCGAAGTGGGCATGTTAAATTGACGAGCAAATGTAGTGGAGACAAACGAACGATTTGCTCCAGAGTCAAACAGTATACGTGCAGGAATTGAGTTAACATAGAACGTACCAGTGACCACCTCCGGGTCATCCTTTGCTTCTTCAGCTGTGATTTGGAATGCCCTTGTTGGAGCCCTTTGAGATTGATCCCTGCGAGCCGTGGAAGCTACAGAAGATCTTGCTGTTGATTGTGGAGCATTCTGATCTCGTGGGGGTTTCGGGCAGTCCCTTGAGAAATGGCCAAGTCTGTGGCAGTTGTAGCATGCATCATCTTTTCGTGGACAATGCTCCCAGTGATGGCCTTTCTGCCCACAGCAGAAACAATACATGTCCCGAGTCTTGCACTCCCCAGAGTGCGCTTTTCTGCATCGTCTGCAGTCTCTCATTTCTGAACTGGCCGAAAAGGCTCTTTCCTTTCTTGGGTGATGATGACTGTTGATGGGATTGAGGAGAGAATCGGGAAGATCCAGACTCCCGCTGCCTTTTTGGCGGCGACGGTTGAGTCGGTGATGCGGCAGCTGAACCGATGACATAACCGGATAACAGGACAATCTGCTCCACATTCCGAGCAGCCTCGAGTAATCCAGCAAACGTTGTATACCGAACCCCACTCATGGTTCGGCGTATCTCATAGTCTAGTCCGGCCTCAAACCGGGCTATCTTCCTTTCTTCCGTGTCAACTTGATGTGGTGCAAACAAACTTAAGCGGGTGAACTCAACGGCATATTGTGTAACCGTTTTCGTTCCTTGAGTCAGATTCAGGAACTTCGCCTCTAGACGGCGCTTCTCATCAGTAGGACAGTATTGCTGGGAGAATACTTCCTTGAACTCGTTCCAAGACATGTGTGACACTACCTCCATCGTCAGCACATGTGTCATGGCATCCCACCACATAACAGCGTCCCTTGCAAACATAGCGGTTGCAAAGCGGACCATGTCTTTGTCAGCGCAGTCGCTGATTCTGAAAGTTCGTTCCGTGGTGGTGATCCATTCCAATGCAGTAACGGCGTCTCCAGTCCCATCAAAAGTAACCGCTCCGTTACTTTTGAAGTCCTTAAACCTACAGCCCCTTGATCGGTTAGAAGACCCAGTATCTTGTCTTTCCTCTTGATCGTCTTGTTGTTGCCCCTTGTGCTTTCGCTTATCGGCCTTTCGTTTTGCCTCGGCCTCATCTCTGGCCCTTAATTGGTCAGCAAATGACTGAGCCTGCTCAGCCATTCGTTTGGATTGTAACTCATTGTTTTGTTCCATGAGAGCTTGCATCATCTGGAACATTTGCTGAGGAGTCATATCGTCTCCTGACATGTTCTGAAATATAACAACTTATATTTAGAACATTTATTTGTAAGTCCTAAGTGTACAGTTACCCTTTGTGTTTCCCCGTGTGCATGTCAATCCTATCTTAGTTCAGATCATTACTTAGAAGTTCTTTCTAATATCATGACCTAAGTTTGAGTCCAAGTCCTCGTGGACACTTGAAACCTCAAACTAATTCTCTGATACCAAACCTGTGACGTCCTTGTTAAATTAATGATATAATTGTAATCTCCAGGATCGACAAACAACCCAATGAATAATCATGATAATTGAAATTGAATACTTAAATTAGAATTAAGCAAATCCACACTAAAGCAATAGAATACATGTCTACAGTGATAAGAGTCTAACTATTACATCAACATAATTGTTTTAGAAGTAGAAATCCCAGCCCAAAGCTATATCGTCCATGTACCAATTAGCTTCTAAGGTCACCGAGATAAGAAATGGATTGCTTAAGATGAAGGTCCCACAACACTCTTGCCTTTGCCTGAAAACAATGTGAGTCAACAGTAAGCTAAATGCTTAGTGAGAAAACAGATTATGCAAACAACAAATATTTCTTTACATGCAATGCTTAACCATGGGCAGTGTAAGCCCCATGTATGTGAAAACGGCAGTGAAAGCCTCAAAGTGTAAGTAAACCATGCAGTGCTAGCATGGGGTGGCAGTTCAATATGCTGATCGGGGATGTGCCGAACCTGACGGGATAACGAGTGGGATGATCAGTCCCCGACAGTGGCCTGCTGTCAGCCCCAGTCCAGGTCGCATCAGATTGTGAAGTAATGATCATGCAGTGCAAGGATGATGTAAATAGATGCACTTTCAATTGAACGCTGGCTACATGTGTATTACATGTCAAGTACGAGTGTGCATCATAACAACTAATCATGTACGAGTGCCAAATGATGTATATGAACAACGTGAACATGCCATTGAATGTATAAACATGAATGTAAAAACAATAAATGTTCGAATGATAATCTGCAACTCACAGTGATTGGTTTTGTGACTTGATTCTGAATCAATGTGTGTTTTGATAACACCACAATGATCTGTAATGTAAGTGTAATAGTGAACATGTGTCAGTAATTGCTTAAAACTTGTATTCTGAAAACTAAGTATAATTGTGCTGATTTCGGACCACATCCGAATTCGGATGGTCCGAATCACTATTGGTCCGAAATGGGTGTTGGGGTCCGAATTGGGACAGGGTCCGAAGTAGGTGATGGTCCGAAATTGGTTAAGTTCGAAATTGAGTAATCCGAAATTGGCATTTGTCCGAATTAGGAGTGATCCGGATTAGCAAGGTCCGAAATTGGCGAGGTCCGAAATTGCTAATGGTCCGGATTGGAACTTTGGTCCGAAATAGTTGAACAGGACCCGAATTCGGATGGTCCGAATTCGGTCCATATGGATCCGAGTTCATACTTATAAATTTTCCAGATTTGCATTTTTGACCATTTTACATGTTTCAGTAACTAAAAATTGAAGTTATGAACTTAACTGTACTATATCAACTTATAACATAACATTTGTATACCAAAACAACCCATTTGTGTCCATTTTTCTATGTGTCCCGATGAACACACACACTAAAACACACACTAATTTCAGAATTCACATGTAGACTTTGAATCTGATTCTGAAATTTTGTGTACTACAACATATATGCTCGATTTACATATTTCAATAACAATATCCAACATGCATTGACATTTGCAACTATAATCTTAGAAATCGGTTCTTCCCAAAACCGAATCAAAAATCACCAAAATTGCAAGTTTTGTGTAACTCTTACCTTAAAACGTTTGTTGTATTGCTTATAGTTCCTTACTTGACACTTGATTTCAACTTTTGCAGCTTCAAATTTGATGTTCTTGGGTGTTTTTTGTTAAAATCCGAGAGGTAGAGAGAAGAGAGAGTGTTCGGTGAGAGAGAGTAGAGAGATAGTGGGTTTGTTCAAAATGAAAGACTTAGTCACTTTTATTTGTTGCTTTTTACCTATTTGCATAATACACCCCTCATCTTTGTATTTTCTTACTTACTAATAATATGATCATAATAACTTAAATTGACATAATGATTCATTATCATAATAATTAAGTCCTTAAAATTGTAAGTTACGATTAATAAAAATTTGGGATGTTACAAAAGGTCAAAGATAAAATTAATCATAAGGTAAAAACATAAGTTTCAATACTAAGTAGAGTATGTGAAATAGTTAGATTCGAATTTTATAAGGTTGTACATTCGAATCTATGATGGATTCGAATGTAGATCCAGATTCGAAGCTAGGCAGATTCGAGAGTGTCTATGAGGACAAACTCGAATGGGCCTTGGGCCAGATTCGAGTTTAGCCCATAACAGACTCGAATTAGCCTCTATAATTAGGGATAGACTCGAAATATTATCAGACTTTTTGCAGAATTCGTCAGGGATTAAGCATTAAGCGATCTCGAGTTTATCATCAGTGTTAGTGCCGTTTTGGAGAGAATCAGTTCGTAGGATCGTTCGTGTGTCGTTCGTTCAACCTCTGATAGTCTCCGTGTTTCTATTTGAGAGTATTTTCCGTCTACCCGTTAACGAGGATTCCGCACTCGTTGACGGTTCCGCGTCTAGATAGATCTCGTAGTGGTAGACCTTACAAGTGGTATCTGTAACATCCTCGGATTTATTTTGATGTATTTTGGTTAATTAAGTGGAAAAGTTATATAATTAAGTTGAATTTGGGCGATTATTATGTATTTTGGATATTTAGCAAGTTTGTTGCTACTTTTAAGAAAATTGAACTCAGAATCAATTTTGTGGAGTATTATGAATTTAAAAGTTATTTATGATAATTCTAAGATTAAAACAGTATTTTATGGAACCGGTTAGGTCGAGGGGTGAAATGTGCAAAAATGATGAAAGTTGAATAAAAAGGGCAAAAGGCTTCATTTTTCCATTTTACTCTCTCTTTCTACTCTCTCTCTCTAGAAGTTCTCTCTACATCTCTCTAAGTTATCTCGCAAACCGACCGTCAGATTATCGAGAATTATACGTCAACGGAAAGGTATCGAGGAATACAACAACAATCTACAAACAGATTTCTGATTTCATACGAATTGAGGTAAGAATCGAATCTTTTAAGTTTATAGTTTCGGTTTTGAAGTTAACTAGAATTTGAATATGTTGTTTTGTGCGAATTTGAGCTTGTTTTGCTTGAAATGTTGCTGGAATATGATAATATATGCATAGTAGAATCGTAACTAGGTATTATACATGATATATTAGTGATTTTAGCCTTAGAAATGAAGGATTTAAGTTGAAATGATGAACAGACTCGAATATGTCAAGAACAGAGTCGAAATGCATGAACAAACTCGAAATTTGTGCTAGATTCGAGTATATACTCGAGTTTAACCATCAGATTCGAGCAAGGGTTCGAATCTATCATTATAGGTTCGAATTTAGCCCCTAGATTCGAATGGGGTTCGAGTTTAGCCTCTAAAGTCGAAATGGTTCGAATTTAACAGGAACTCGGCGAGTTCCTATATTGAACTCGGCGAGTACTAGCCAATTTTGGGCAGATTCGAATGGGTTTTAAAGGAATCGAATCTATGGAATAATAATTACACTTTTGGGATATTTTTGGTAGTATATTAAGGTATATAATGAAAGGTTAATTGGAAACAATAACATACCAATTGATGGTTTATATCGTGAGTTTCGAATGAAGGTTCTGAATGTCGTATTACTTTTATTTGCATAAATTAATGCTAAGTTGTTAAAGACCATGTAATGATAGTATGTTTATCATATGGAAATGAAACAGGTCCCTTGTGGTGTTGTTTAACCCACAGTGGGGTACTTGGTGGATCCGGTTGAAAGCCCGAGGAGAAATAAAATTGGTTAACATATAATTACGCACCCACTGTGAGTACAGTAGATTTCGCATGTTTATATTTGTTTTATGTAAGCTTTGCCTGCTGAGACCTGTTGTTTCATTGATTGTTTGGAATTCTACTAACTTGCGTAGATTTAGATGCACATTCTTACTTGTTGCATGTCCTTTCGGTTGTTGTGCATCTAGTGATGGACCGGTGGGTCGCATCGATTACTCTGATGTTACTGTGCTATATGACCTGGAGCTGATCCCTCCTAGGCCCGGTAGGCAGTATGTCATCCCCGATCGTACGTTTGTCTCAGATGGTATGTCTAAATGCCGAGCTGTGAGCTCGAAGGGGCTGCGGCTCTGGTCCGTACTTTGTGTACGAAGAGGATATCCGATGTTGGTCATCTGTGTTATCCTTGGGCTTCATAAAAATTTATAAAATGTGCAATCTATGTATTCACTAAGCATTCGCTTACGTTTTAGTTGTTGTAATTTTTACAGGCAAAGGAAAATCTACTGCTGGACCTTCTAGTTAGGTCGTTTGGAAGATTTGGGAGACTCGACACTATTTTATCGGTAATTTATGTTATGAGACAATGTTGTAATATTCTGGGTGATTGTAATAATTGTATGGCTGTGTAGACTTAGACTTGATACCTTATAGCACCGTAGGGTGTTTAACACTTGTTGCACTACTTTAATTATGTTTTAAATGCTTCCGCACTTAATTTTGGTTATCAGATCATTATGTTATTGTATGTTGGTGATTAATCCTGGGTGCATTGTAATTGGTGGTTGTTGTGGCAAGGGTGCCACACGAGATGGTATCAGAGCAGTTGTTTGAGATTCAAGTGTCCGTGAGGTCTTGATCTCAAACATTAGGTAATGATATATAGTGGTTTAAGTAATGATCTGAACTAAGATAGGTTATGATCTAGTAATTATAAGAGATTGACTATCATACGGGACAAATAAGTGGTGTCTTTAAACTGATGACATGTTACTAAACAAGTTATATGTTTATATTTTCAGAACATGTCTGGAGGAATGACACCTGAGGAAGCCAGAGAGATGATGCTAGCCATGATGGCTGAGCAGAATAAAATGATACAAGATCAATTTCGGGCTCGAGATGAGGCCGATGCTAAGAGGAGAGAGGATAAGAGAAAGAACAAGGAGAAGGACGGGGGTAACAACGAGGAACGAGATGACAACACTGGGTCATCTAACAAACCTCGAGGTTGTCGTTTCAAGGACTTCAAAGGAAATGGGGCCGTGGAGTTTAATGGATTAGGAGATGCTGTTGCCGCACTGGAATGGATAACAGCAACTGAGCGAACATTCCGAATCAGCGACTGTGCTGAGAAGGACATGGTTCGTTATGCAACTGCTATGTTCACGAATGATGCAATCATGTGGTGGAATGCCATGGTGAACGCTTTGACATTGGAGAAGATTTCTGTTATGACTTGGGCTGAGTTCAAAGACCTATTCACTCAGCAGTACTGTCCGGTTGATGAGCGCCGGAGGTTGGAAGCAAAATTTATGGCGCTGGTACAGGGGAGTAAGACGGTGTCCCAATATGCGGTGGAATTCACGAGGCTGAGTCTGTTCGCGCCTCATCAAGTTGATACTGAAGAGAGGAAAGTGACCAGGTTCGAGGCTGGTCTTGACATTGAGATTAGGAGGGTTATGAGCAACGTCCGCTACCCTACATTTGCTGGCTTACTTGAGGCTGCCAGAAATGTAGAACAGATCTTGATTATGTCGGGCTACTCGATCGGGTCTGCTGCTGCTTCCACCAATCCAACACAGCCGTCACCGCCGAAGCGCCAACGCGAGGGAGGATATTCTGGTTCTTCCCGGTCTTCACAATACTCACCTCAACAGTCGTATCGCCGACAATCTGGTTCATCTGATCGCGGTCGTGCGCGTGCATACTCCATCAACACTGAGCCGCAGTATTGCAATAAATGTCATCTGGAGCACTTTGGTAAATGCACTAACGGACGTGCTTGTTTTTGCTGTGGGGAGCTGGGCCATTTTCAGAATGACTGCCCAAGGAAGGGTGATGCTTGCTATAAGTGTGGGGTGTGGGGTCACTATAGCAGGAATTGTAGAAAGAATGCTCCAACGGCTGCTGTCCCATCATCAACACGATCGTCTGGAGGTTCGAGTGGTGGTTCAGTTAACCGCCGGGGTCAGTCACAGAGGGCACCTGCTCGTGCTTTTCAGATAACTGCAGAGGAGGCAAGGGAAAATCCGGAAGTCGTCACAGGTACGTTCATAGTTAATTCTATGCCAGCACGAGTTTTATTTGATTCGGGTGCCAATAGGTCGTTTGTTTCTACTGTGTTTGCACAAAGACTTGCTATGCCACTGTCTAAGTTGTCTGCTATACTTGATATTGAAACTGCTAGCAATACTTTAGTTAAGGTAGATCATGTATACCGAAATTGCACGTTAGTAATTGAAGATGTAGTCTTCAATTTAGATCTGATTCCGATAGAGTTTAGCGAGTTTGATGTGATAGTCGGAATGGACTGGTTGATCGAGAATGAAGCCCATATAGTGTGTAAGAGCCGAATGATAAAGATAACTACCCCGGAGGGGCGTGAGATATGTATATATGGGGATAGGAGAAGCGGGGATCTGTGTTTGCTGACTATTGCAAAAGCTCGAAAGCTTGTTGCAAAGGGATGTGATGCATACTTAGCATATGCGATTGATGCTAAGGCAGAGAAGAGAACTTTGGCCGATGTGCCGGTTGTTTCACAGTTTCCGGATGTGTTTCCGGAAGACTTGTCTGGCGTGCCGCCTGAGAGACAAGTTGAGTTTCGAATTGATCTGATCCCCGGAGCTGCACCGGTAGCTCGTTCTCCTTATCGCCTCGCCCCAACTGAGATGAAAGAGATGATGACACAGCTGCAAGAATTGTTGGATAAGGGCTTCATTCGGCCAAGTTCATCGCCGTGGGGAGCTCCGGTACTGTTTGTAAAGAAGAAGGATGGCACGATGAGGATGTACATAGATTACCGGGAACTGAACAAGTTGACGATTAAGAACAAATATCCTCTGCCGAGGATAGACGACTTGTTTGATCAGTTACATGGGGCTAGTGTATTTTCTAAGATTGATCTGAGATCGGGATATCATCAATTGAAGGTTCGAGAGGAAGATGTGCCAAAGACAGCATTCAGGACTCGGTATGGACATTACGAGTTTCTGGTAATGCCTTTTGGATTAACTAATGCCCCAGCAATGTTTATGGATTTAATGAATAGAGTTTGCAGACCGATGTTGGATAAATCGGTAATTGTGTTTATCGATGATATATTAGTATACTCTAAGTCTGAAGCCGAACATGCTGAACATCTGAGAGAACTGTTGGAGTTGTTGAGAAAAGAAAGGTTGTACGCCAAATCTCAAAGTGCGAGTTTTGGCTACAACAGATACAGTTTCTAGGACATGTAATTTCTGGAGCTGGGATTTCGGTAGATCCGGCTAAAGTTGAAGCAATAAAGAACTGGGAGCCGCCATGTTCAGCTACTGAGGTTAGAAGTTTTCTGGGGTTGGCAGGATACTAACGGAGATTCATAAAGGACTTTTCTAAAATTGCAGTTCCTTTAACTGCATTAACAAAGAAGAATGCACCGTTTATATGGGAAACTGTGCAACAGGAAGCATTTGAGGTCCTGAAGAAAGCGTTAAGCGAGGCTCCGATACTTGCCTTACCGGAAGGCAATGACGATTTTGTGGTGTATACCGATGCTTCGAGGTTAGGGTTAGGCGCTGTATTGATGCAGCGTGGGAAGGTTATAGCGTATGCTTCAAGACAGTTGAAGCAGCATGAGAAGAATTATTCGACTCATGATCTCGAGTTGACTGCGGTAACGTTTGCATTGAAATTATGGAGGCATTACCTGTACGGTACTAAGTGTCAACTTTACACGGACCATAAGAGCTTAAAGTACATTTTTAGCCAGAAGGAACTTAATATGAGACAGCGTAGGTCTATGGAGCTTATTAAAGACTACGATTGTGAGATACTTTATCATCCCGGGAAGGCTAATGTAGTAGCCGATGCCTTGAGCCGGAAAGCTTATGCTAAGGATTTCTGTTATATGATGACGTCCACTATACTAAGTTCCACGATCATTAACGATGTCAAAGCTGCCCAACTAGAAGCTTTGAAAGAAGAAAATGTCGGTGCTGAGGATATTAGAGTACAGATTAAGAATATGGAAACTAGCGAGTCTGGATTAAAAGGTGTATACGGAAGGATTTGGGTGCCGAAGTATGGTGGTATGAGAAATGTTATCGTTGAAGAAGCGCATCAATCTAAATTTTCTGTACATCCCGGGAGCACAAAGATGTACAACGACTTAAAGGCAGACTTTTGGTGGCTGGGATTGAAGAAGGATATCGGCCAGTATGTTGAACGATGTAGGACTTGCCGGTTGGTAAAGGCCGAACATCAACAACCGTACGGTAGTATGCAGCCGCTTCCCATTCCGGAATGGAAGTGGGAACACATCACGATGGACTTTGTTACTAAATTGCCGAAGACTAGGCGTCAACATGATGCAGTGTGGGTAATCGTGGATTGGTTAACAAAGTCGGCTCACTTCATACCAATTCGTGAAAGTTATTCGCTGGAGAAATTAGCTCAAATTTATATGAACGAGATTGTTTCTAGGCATGGAGTGCCTAAGTCTATTGTATCGGATCGGGATAGCCGGTTTACTTCGAATTTTTGGTCGGCACTGCAAGAAGGGTTAGGAACGAGAATCGCAATGAGTACGGCCTATCGTCCGCAAACCGATGGCCAAAGTGAACGAACGATCCTTACTTTGGAAGATATGATGAGAGCTTGTGTGTTAGATCTCGGTGGCAACTGGGATGATCATTTGCCACTGATAGAGTTTTCGTACAATAATAGCTATCATGCGACAATCAAGAAAGCGCCGTTCGAGGCTTTGTATGGAAGGAAATGTAGGACTCCTACATGTTGGAGAGAAACGGGTGAAACACCAATCGCTGGGCCGGCCTTGCTTCAAGAAACAAACGAGAAGATACAGTTGATTAGGCAGAACATGAAAGCGGCCCAGGATCGTCAGAAAAGTTACTATGATCGGAGGCACAAGCCGATCAATTTTGAAGTGAATGACTGGGTCTACTTGAAAGTATCACCCATGAGGGGTGTTACTCGTTTTGTTAAGAGGGGCAAATTGGCTCCGAGATTTGTCGGACCCTTTAAGATTGTTGAAAAAGTTGGAAATCAGTCTTATCGATTAGAATTGCCTGAAGGGATGTCGGGCGTACATCCAGTATTTCACGTTGGGAATCTCCGAAAATCGTTTAACACTGGAAATGAGGATTGGGCAGATCACACAGAGCTGCAAGTGGATGAAAGGCTTCGATATGTGGAGGAGCCGGAATGTGTATTGGATACTAAGATGAAGAAGTTGAGGAGCAAGGAGATAGAGATGGTGCTTATACGTTGGAAGCATCATAAAGGAGCAAATCATACATGGGAAACTAAGTCGGAAATGTTAAGAAAATATCCGAAACTGTTTGAATCCGAGTAACTTCGAGGACGAAGTTGAGCGTGGTGGAGCCCATGCTGTAACATCCTCGGATTTATTTTGATGTATTTTGGTTAATTAAGTGGAAAAGTTATATAATTAAGTTGAATTTGGGCGATTATTATGTATTTTGGATATTTAGCAAGTTTGTTGCTACTTTTAAGAAAATTGAACTCAGAATCAATTTTGTGGAGTATTATGAATTTAAAAGTTATTTATGATAATTCTAAGATTAAAACATTATTTTATGGAACCGGTTAGGTCGAGGGGTGAAATGTGCAAAAATGATGAAAGTTGAATAAAAAGGGCAAAAGGCTTCATTTTTCCATTTTACTCTCTCTTTCTACTCTCTCTCTCTAGAAGTTCTCTCTACATCTCTCTAAGTTATCTCGCAAACCGACCGTCAGATTATCGAGAATTATACGTCAACGGAAAGGTATCGAGGAATACAACAACAATCTACAAACAGATTTCTGATTTCATACGAATTGAGGTAAGAATCGAATCTTTTAAGTTTATAGTTTCGGTTTTGAAGTTAACTAGAATTCGAATCTGTTGTTTTGTGCGAATTTGAGCTTGTTTTGCTTGAAATGTTGCTGGAATATGATAATATATGCATAGTAGAATCGTAACTAGGTATTATACATGATATATTAGTGATTTTAGCCTTAGAAATGAAGGATTTAAGTTGAAATGATGAACAGACTCGAATATGTCAAGAACAGAGTCGAAATGCATGAACAAACTCGAAATTTGTGCTAGATTCGAGTATATACTCGAGTTTAACCATCAGATTCGAGCAAGGGTTCGAATCTATCATTATAGGTTCGAATTTAGCCCCTAGATTCGAATGGGGTTCGAGTTTAGCCTCTAAAGTCGAAATGGTTCGAATTTAACAGGAACTCGGCGAGTTCCTATATTGAACTCGGCGAGTACTAGCAAATTTTGGGCAGATTCGAATGGGTTTTAAAGGAATCGAATCTATGGAATAATAATTACTCTTTTGGGATATTTTTGGTAGTATATTAAGGTATATAATGAAAGGTTAATTGGAAACAATAACATACCAATTGATGGTTTATATCGTGAGTTTCGAATGAAGGTTCTGAATGTCGTATTACTTTTATTTGCATAAATTAATGCTAAGTTGTTAAAGACCATGTAATGATAGTATGTTTATCATATGGAAATGAAACAGGTCCCTTGTGGTGTTGTTTAACCCACAGTGGGGTACTTGGTGGATCCGGTTGAAAGCCCGAAGAGAAATAATATCGGTTAAAAGATAAATTACGCACCCACTGTGAGTACAGTAGATTTCGCATGTTTATATTTGTTTTATGTAAGCTTTGCCTGCTGAGACCTGTTGTTTCATTGATTGTTTGGAATTCTACTAACTTGCGTAGATTTAGATGCACATTCTTACTTGTTGCATGTCCTTTCGGTTGTTGTGCATCTAGTGATGGACCGGTGGGTCGCATCGATTACTCTGATGTTACTGTGCTATATGACCTGGAGCTGATCCCTCCTAGGCCCGGTAGGCAGTATGTCATCCCCGATCGTACGTTTGTCTCAGATGGTATGTCTAAATGCCGAGCTGTGAGCTCGAAGGGGCTGCGCCTCTGGTCCGTACTTTGTGTACGAAGAGGATATCCGATGTTGGTCATCTGTGTTATCCTTGGGCTTCATAAAAATTTATAAAATGTGCAATCTATGTATTCACTAAGCATTCGCTTACGTTTTAGTTGTTGTAATTTTTACAGGCAAAGGAAAATCTACTGCTGGACCTTCTAGTTAGGTCGTTTGGAAGATTTGGGAGACTCGACACTATTTTATCGGTAATTTATGTTATGAGACAATGTTGTAATATTCTGGGTGATTGTAATAATTGTATGGCTGTGTAGACTTAGACTTGATACCTTATAGCACCGTAGGGTGTTTAACACTTGTTGCACTACTTTAATTATGTTTTAAATGCTTCCGCACTTAATTTTGGTTATCAGATCATTATGTTATTGTATGTTGGTGATTAATCCTGGGTGCATTGTAATTGGTGGTTGTTGTGGCAAGGGTGCCACAGTATCAGAGCCTACGGAGTGTTCTTGGTGTTCTTCGTGTTCATCTAGATACATTCTAGGTTTCTTGACGCTTTTGGACGGTTTTACTCTCAAAATCGTGTTCTTCGTGTTCGTCGAGCTTAGCAAATAGTTAACCGGGAAATACTTTGTAGTTTTTCACGTTTTTGATCGAAATCAATATTTTTCATTGCAAAAATATTGATTTAATCTGTAAAACGTTAAAAAATCAAAGTGTTAGCCGTTTTTCGAGTTTGCGGCGCTCGAATCTATTAGGGGTAATTAGGGTTACGCTTAGTTTCGAGTCTAACCAAATCCGCTCCTTTCGAGTCTGATACAGAGGGTTCGAATCTATTTCGAGTTTGTGCTACATTCGAATAGGGTCTCGAGTCTACTTTCGAGTTTATTTCGAGTTTAGTTTAGTTTCGAAAAGGGTGTCGAATCTGCTGTGTCTTCGAGTTTGCTCTGACCTTCGAATCTGAGGACTTTTCGAATCTGACTTAATTTCGAATCTAATTGAATTATAACACTTAATCGAATTTAATCCCAAATCAATTGGAATCTAATTATATTCGAATCTATCTAGATTCGAACGAGTTAATTCAAATTAGTTTCGAATTAAATTAATTGAGTTCAATTCAATTACTTTTGCAAAGATGTCAAATCTCCAAAAATTCCTGGAAATGGACCACGAGGTCGGGAAGGCAAACGCTCCGCCTAAGCTGATGAAAATCGAGGATTATTACTGGTGGAAAGATCGGTTTACCGATTTCGTGCGTTTTAATGACATGCGCATGTGGGTGTGTATCGACGAAGGATATATTCCACCAGTTTCTGAAGTTGAAGGCCGTCAGAAAGTCTTATCATACCAAATGATGAAGGAGGATGATAAGAAATTGTATGAAGCCGAAAACAAAGCTTTCTCGATAATCCGAATGGCTTTGCCTCAGGATATACTGCACACATTTAGGACTCAAAAGACGTCGAAGGAACTTTGGGAGTCTCTAGAGAAGAGGTGTGAGGGTAATCCTAGGGTTCGTAGAAAGCGTACAGAGCTGTTGAAACAACAATTTGCGATCTTCAAGGCGTTAAAGGATGAACAGTTGGATGATATAATCACCCGGTTCTATCATCTGTTGACGGAACTTGAAAGTCACGGGATTGAGTATACTGACACTGACATGAACAACAAGCTTCTTGACGCCTTACCAACCAAATGGGCTATGTATGTGGCAATGATCAAGCTGAATGAAGACAAGTATTATACTCAATCTCTGGATGATATTGTGGGAACGTTGCGGGCACATCACTTCGAGCTACTGAAGGCCGAAACTGATTACGAACAAGTCCAGAATCCAGCAATGTATTTTGGAAAGTCAACTAAACCTTCAGCGACCGCCGATCTGAAGACTGCTACAACGTTTTTCACCGGAGAAACGTCGTCACCAGCAGAGACTGATGACACATTGAATCGCGCGTTCTTAGGATTAGGAAGATCGGAAGAACCGCAGCCTCAAGTACAACAGGCATCGACATCTCAGAGCTATTCGAAGATGCCCATGAGCGCAAAATCAGCGGAAGAACATTTTTATCTGCTTGCTTCTTTTGTGGCCGCGTACGGGAATTGTGTTCAGGGGAAGATTAACGATCCTGCTCTCTGGGATGAGGACTATTATCAGGTCGACCCTGATGATCTTGAGGAGATGGACCTCAAATGGCAACTGGCCATGGTAACCCAACGGGTTAATGATTCATCAAGAGAACTGGTAGGAATTTGACGATGAACAACAAAGGGATTGGATTTGATAAGTCCAAGGTAAAGTGCTATAACTGTCAAGATCTGGGACACTTCGCCAGAGAATGTCAGAGGCCAAAGGTAGAGACGTACCAAGGGCAGAGTCAGCATTAGGGACAGTATCAGAATCAGTCTCAACATTGATACCTTCCGAGTTCATCTGCCGGTCAAGCCAACCTAGCTGGTCTACTATCCAATGTCACTTCAGACAGACAGCTAGATGGTACATATGACTGGAGCTCACATCCAGAATCAAATGCTCGGGCTTTTATGGCTGAAGTCACGGAGACGGGGTGTGAAGGAGAAGAGCAGACCACAAGGGAAAACAGTCCGATGTGGGTGGAAAAGACGAATGATCAGACAGTTCTGGAGTTTGCTGCTCAGATGGCCAACGTGGAATCTGATAACTCAAAGGTTAGTCTGACTTACTCTCTTTTTCATGAATTATGTGTGTTGTGTGTTACTTCTCATGATAGGTTAAATCTAGTCTTAGAATCGCATAAAACAATAACTGCTCAGAATGAGAATTTAAAAATTGAAAATGCTAGCCTAAACGATATTAAGCAAGATCTTAAAGAAAAGCTTAAGGCTGATGATGAAGACGTAATAGTTCTAAAAGACAAACTGAGTGAGCAGTGTGTTAGGATAGAGCTTATGTATGAGCATGTAGAGGCCTTGACCAAAAACCTTAAAGACAAAGACATAGAGCTAGCTGAAACAAAGGTAAAGGTAGCAGAGGCAAACAGTAAGCTAGAAAAGTTTAAGAATTCAAGCCTAAACCTAGGGAAAGTTTTAGATGCCCAAAGACAATCTAAAAAGCCCGTAGGTCTAGGATTTCATGAAATTCCTCCACCTTTTAATGCAAACTATGTGCCTCAGCCTCAGGAGAAAACTGACAAATCAGCAGACTTAGAGGACACACCTGAACCTAAATCTGAGCCTACAGTAGAAAATACACCTAAGGTGGCTGACACAACCGTCAAGATTAAGAAAGTCAAATTTGTGACTTCCTCCAGTGAAACACCTGCAGGAAAACATAAAATTGATTGGGCTGATCAGGACGATGAGCCAGTCGCCATAGATGTACATAAGGACCAAGACACTAGTGAGACACCTAAGTCTAAGGGCTCACAAAAGAAGCCAATAGACATAATGTCATGCTTTAGATGTCACGAGAGGGGGCATGTGGCTTCTACTTGTCCACATAGGAAAGTTGATATGACACCTAAGACAGTGAAGCCAGAACAGCCTAAACCCTCAACAAGTGTGGCGAGCACGAGTAGTTCTCAGAGTACCGAGAAAACTGTGCAGGGCGCACCAGAACCTGTTGTGAAACAAACACCGGTAAAGGTTGGACCAAAAGAAGTGGTTAGGACAAATTCACCGAATCGTGTCGTTAATCAATCTAGGTCAGCACCTCAACAAGTCTATAGGAGCACAACACCTAGCAGGTCACACACTCCAGTTAGGTCACATACTCCCGTTAGACATTATGCACCGCTAAGAGCTCAGGGATCACAGTCAGAAATGCAATATAATAGGAATTATTCTAGAGCTCCACATCAAATGCCTACTCAAAGGAAGAGAGTGAATTTAAATCACTCGGCACCACAACAAACTCCTGTTCAATGACCCAAGTCACCTGAAAGGCGAGATGGGTATTTGAATGAGTTTAAGTATGTGGACGAGAATGGTATAACCAAGTCAGTTATGGCTTGGGTTCCCCGTGATAACTAACCTATTTTCTTTCATGTGCAGGAGATTACCACAGGTCCAAACAACAAATGGTTCGTCGACAGTGGATGCTCCAGGCACATGACGGGGGAAAGAGGTCTGCTTACAGACTTCAAGGGTGGGAATCAGGGGTTTGTATCATTCGCCGGTAACAAAGGAGGAACTATCACTGGAACTGGAGAAGTCACTAATGGGACGATTACATTGGATCAAGTTTATCACGTTGATAAACTGGTTCATAATCTCATTAGTGTATCTCAAATCTGTGATAAGAAGAATTCAGTGCTTTTCACTGACACTGAAGCGTTAGTGCTAAAACCGGGATTCAAGATACCTGAAGATTGGATATTGATGCGGGCTCCAAGGAAGAACGACTTGTACATACTTGATATGAACAAGCCGGATACTTCGATGGGTCCGATCTGCTTACTATCAAAAGCTTCGGAGACGGAATCAGTATTGTGGCACAGACGCATGGCTCACTTGCACCTAAGGAAGATGAACTACATAACGAAGAATGGACTGGTGCAAGGTGTGCCTATGAAGAGCTTTCAGTTTGAGGACAAGTGTCTACCGTGCAAGAAAGGCAAACAACATAAGAAGACACATAAGTCCAAGACGCAGAACTCCATAACCTCAACATTCGATTTGTTGCACATGGATCTTTTCGGTCCAATCAACAAAAGGAGTATAGGAGGTAGTTGGTTTTGTTTGGTTATCACTGACGATTACTCACGGTTTTCTTGGGTTTTCTTTTTAGGTACAAAGGACGAGACGGCTTCCAAGCTCATCGGGTTCTTAGACCAAGTGGAGAATTCCTACGGAACAAGGGTTAAACGGCTACGTAGTGATAATGGAACAGAGTTCAAAAACACTGTAATTGGTGTATATTGCCTATCAAAGGGCATCGTGCATCAATTCAGTGCACCATATGAACCTCAACAAAATGGGGTGGCCGAACGTAAAAATTGGACATTGATTGAAGCTGCAAGGACTATGCTTTCGGATTCAAAGCTTCCTACCATGTTTTGGGGGGAGGTACAATCGAAAAGGACATGGCGACGTTGCATCTGAATGACGATGTCCATATCTTTCCGAGGACTACGTTTGAATCCACATCCGAGCCTACTGCGACAGTAGATGGATCTCCAGAAGTTGCTGATCCAGAAGCACCTACCACTGAGAATCAGACTCAAGCATCAAGTTCCAACTCTGAGGAAAACGTCCACGAGGAGGAAAATGTAGAAGCTGAGCATGTTCCCCCATTAGGTGAGATAGGATCTAACTTAGGAGATAATCTAAGGATTGATGAGATAGAGACCTCTAGGATTAACAAGAACCATCCTATAGAAAGCATCATAGGAAATCCTAACGAGGGTGTGAGGACTAGGAGTAGTTTAAATAACAACACTGTGTTGTTGTCGATGATAAATGACTCCGAGGCATATCACAATTGTCTCTATTCATGTTTCATATCGCAAGTAGAGCCTAAGAATGTGCAAATGGCACTTAAGGATAACTCCTGGGTTGAAGCGATGCAGGAAGAGCTTTCGCAATTTAGGAAACTAGAAGTGTGGGAGTTAGTTCCATTACCTCGAGGGGAAGTTGCAATAGGAACCAAATGGGTTTTTAAGTGCAAGAGAGATGATCGGGGTATAGTCACGCGCAACAAGGCTAGGCTAGTTGTAAAGGGTTTCAACCAAGAGGAGGGAATCGATTACAACGAGGTATTTGCACCACTAGCAAGGCTGGAAGCCATTAGGTTGTTTCTAGCGTTTGCCTCCTTCAAGGGCTTTAAGGTATATCAATTGGATGTTAAGAGTGCTTTCCTGTATGGGAAAGTGAAGGAGTTGGTGTATGTAGAACAACCGCCCGGATTTACAGATCCAAAATATCCTGATAGAGTATATCGCTTAGATAAGGCTCTATATGGATTGCATCAGGCACCTAGGGCGTGGTATGAGACTCTATCCAACCATTTATTAGAGAACGGATTTGAAAGGGGTAGGATAGATAGTACTCTGTTTGTTAAGAGGAAGGGAGATCATTTTATCTTGGTACAAGTGTACGTCGATGATATCATTTTTGGATCATCAGACGAACAGATGTGCAAAGATTTCGAGAAGGTGATGAAGTCAAAATTCGAGATGAGTGCTATGGGAGAGTTAAATTTCTTTTTAGGGTTACAAGTTGACCAGAAGAAGGAAGGGATGTTTATCCATCAGACAAAGTATGTCTATGACATATTGGAACGTTTCGAGATGGAAGGAACAAAATTGACTGCCCGTTTCAGCACGCCGATTCAAGTGAATCATAATCTCGGACCGGGTACTGAAAGTGATACCGATGTGGATCCGACATTATATCGGGCCATGATTGGATCACTTATGTATTTAACTGCTTCAAGACCTGACATCATGTTTGCTGTGTGTATTTGTGCTAGGTTTCAAGCTAATCCGAAGGAGATGCACATGAAAGCTGTGAAGCGGATTCTACGATACCTCAAGTCGAAACCGAAGCTAGGACTTTGGTATCACGCAGAGGGAGATTTAGAGTTGGAGGCGTTCATGGATTCTGACTACGGAGGATGCATCTTGACGCGCAAATCAACGACTGGAGGTTGTCAGTTTCTAGGAGGGAGATTGGTATCCTGGCAATGCAAGAAACAAACATCGGTAGCCGTGTCAACGTGCGAGGCCGAGTATGTTGCTGCTGGTAGTTGCTGCTCACAGGTTCTGTGGATACAACAACAATTGCGGGATTACGGTTTGGCTTATACTCAAACTCCAATTAGGATAGACAATCAATCTACAATTGCTATAACTAATAATCCAGTTAAACACAACAAAACAAAGCACATAGGCATTAGGCATCATTTTATTCGTGATTGTGCTGAAAAGAACTTAATCAAATTGGTAAAAGTGGCAACAGAAGATAATAATGCAGATTTATTTACCAAAGCATTTGATAAGTCACGGTTTGAATATTTAATTCAACTAAATGGAATGCGCAACCCAGAGTAATTTGGCCTTAGTAGTATTTTATTTACTTTTATAGTAGGAGTATTTCTTTCTTTTTATAGTAAGTCTGCAAATTTAGGATAGTTACTATTTTTAGTAAGTTTCTATTTTTAGTAAGTTTCTATTTATAGTAAGTTAGTAGGTTATTGTATTTTATTGCTAATTCTTTATGAAAAACAAAAAAAAAGAGAGAAAATCAGAAAAATACAAAAAAGAGAATATCAGAAAATGAGTTAAATCTTAGAAACATAGGTTCAAAGTGACGAAAATTAGCACAGTCGTTACAAACTCTAAGTGTTTAGGCTTTCACACATAATGCAACTAAATTCTAAGTGTTAAACTTTAGTTTAGTTTGATGTGTTGGTAGGCATAATACATATAAGGAGTCTCAAGGCAAATAAAATATTCAAGAAAAAGTCAAACGTGTCACTAACTTAGATGTATGACCAATCGGTCTTAATTTTTATGTACAAGACATACAAACTTTGAGTCTAAATGAGGTATGCAAACTTTCTGGGGATGTATGGCAACATCAAATACATCTTAAAATGGAAAGAACAGAAAAATCATATAATATTGAGAGTCGAAAACATGTAACTTTGTTGTACGTAAGTACAGACCTGTTGCCTCTATCTAGATTCGGGTTGGCAAGATATGTCGCTTTGTTGTACGTCGGTACAGACCTGTCACCGCTGTCTTGCTAACTTTAAAAATAAACCTTAAGTCAAACTAAGACATTTTGTTGTATGAAAATACAGACCTGTGTCCGATATTTGTCTTTTAAAAAAAGTTTGCAAATACCAACACGTTAGAATCTTTGTCTGTGTGCCTTGATCATAAAAGTATGTCTATGTCTGAGTCACGTAAGATAATTTCATGATAAATAAAAATGCCAATGGATATTCCGAAATGTAGAATGTTTAAAGGGGTAAAATACCAACAATCGGCTAAATGGGTATTTCACGACAAACAATCGAAGGAATCAAAAATTCCTAAGTGTGAAAGTTTAAGTACTGAAAGTGAGTCTCTGACATCGCTATCTGATTGAACCTTTCTTAGACTATACTCATCAAAAATATTTTGTTTAGTACTTAGCTTAGGTTGTAAATAAAAATAGGTATAGCTGTAAATTTATTTTTTATTTTTTAGTCATTAATTTTATTTTATTTTATTTTACCTTAGTTTATTTTATTTTATTTTATTTTATTTTTATTTTTATTTTTACTTAGGTAAAAGGTCAAAATTACTGAGGGTGCATTCATAGTTGGATAAAATAAACACTGCGTGAAAAATCATGTGCTTAGGGTAAAAGAGTTGGCATAGTTTATCTTGTTACACAATACCGTTGAAACGGTTGAAAAAGTTGAAGTTATTTCAAAATTTTCGAAATTTTTCTAAGTGTTGGTGTTATTCGAGTTTAGGACAGAATCGAAACAGGGTTTTCGAATCTGTCAGTAGATTCGAGTCTGGCCATAGATTCGAAGGTAGGTGTTATAAATAGGTAACAATTCTTGTCATTAATTCTATCTGTTTTCGAATCTACTTCCTCGAATCTATCTTGGCGATTTCGAATCTATTCCTCGAGTCTATCGTTTCTCATATATACGACAATTTGTCGAGTTTATAGCTAAAGTGTTCGATTCTACTCCTGTATCTAGGTATAATCAACTTGATTGTACAAGATTCATGTAGTTTTATACACCATTTTAGGCAAAATCATCGATTTTTTGAAGGTTTAAGGGTCTAAATCGTGTTTTCAAAAATTACAAAGTTTGGACCAATAAATAGTCAAATTTAAATACACATATCTGTGATTAGTAACTAGTAGGACTAATGAATGTAATTTTCTAAGTCCAAAAAGGTTAAAATCAAGAGATTTGGTGTTAGAGTAGGGTCGACGTTTCGAATCTGTTCCTGATGTTTCTCGAATCTGTCATTAGACTCGAGAAGGACACTAGTTTCGAATCTGTCCTCAAATTCGAATTTGGGTTTATTCGAATCTGTCTGTTCGAATCTGTCATCAAATTCGAATTTGGGTTTATTTGAATCTGTCTGTTCGAATCTGTCTTTTATTTGCATTATTTAATTTAAATTTTATTAAACTTGTAGAAATTTAATTGTGTTGGATTTTGTACTTAAACAAGTTCAAAATAAAACAGATTTGAATTTAAACAAGTTTATTGATTTTTAATGAATCTAATAGTTTATTTTTATGCAAATATGGCTGTTCGAGCTTTTGTGCCGAAGCACAATATGGTTCTTCACCCCGACCATCATATCCCTGAGGCGCAGGGATTCAGACAAATGTTGGATTTCCTAGTAGAATCTAGGATTGGTTTTGCTTTGTCTCATAATGTTCAACTTGTTCTACCATATATTCGTCAATTTTATGATCATCTTCAGGTAGACTGCTCTGTCACCCCGACAGTGCTAAGGACTAGAATAGCTGGCCAACCGCTCGTGTTTTCTGCGGATATGTTGCATCAGGTGTTGCAGCTGGGTTCACAGGAAGAGGAGTCTGGGCCAATCGATTTTCCTCTGAATATTAGGCAAGCAGGCTTTCAGAGAATGGGTTATAGTCTTGATGTGACGAAGGTTTCGTATACGAAGAGCGGGCTAATCGGCCAATGGATATTTCTGGCTCATGTCTTTATGGTCTGTTTTGCACCAAAGAAAGCTGGTTTTGACTATATGGTCTCGAAGATCCAGTGTGGGATTGTCGCGATAGTATATAATCGACCATTTAGTTTCTCGGAAATGTTTTTCTCCGAATTTGTTCATCAGATCACCGCTCCAGAAAATCAATAATTCCTGCTATATCCGCGGTTCATAATGATGCTTATCAGGCATTTCTTGCCGAATCTGCCTCAGTCGAATGAGATTCAGAGTGTAGCGATAATGGATAAGAGGATCTTTGCTGATTGTTCCTCGCACAGAGGAAGATTGGCTGTTCCAGTTGAGCATCCGTTGTTTGGAGCCATCTTGGATAGGAATTTTGAAGCCCCAGATGTTGCCAACTGGGCAGGGGAAGTTGAATTTCAACCAAGACAACCACAGCCACAACAACAACAACAACCACAGCCACCGCGTGCACAAAGGCGAAGACAAAGACCATCTGCGAGTCAAACTCAGGCGTCTAGGCCTTCTTCGAGTCAGCAACCAGAGGTATAGGAAGCCGGGCCGTCAAATGTCCCAAATGAAGCTGATCAATTGTGTCAAACGCTAAATGAAATTTGGGAGGCAGGTCCTCATGCAAATGAAGATGTAGCTGCAGCGTTAGTGGGAGAATTACTTGAGCCTCCAGAGGGAGAAGAAGATGTGTTGAGAGATGTTGAAGAATATGAGCCAGAGCAGGCTGATAATGTTTTGTCATCATCTGCAACCGAATCGGAAGAGATGGAGGAGTTGGAGGTTGAAGCTCCTGAGTCAGTATCGACTGAACCAACTGTTCGAATAGAGACTTATGGTTCGAGAATAGTTTTTATTAATGAAGATACTTCGAGGAGGCGCGCATCAAGAGAATCTGATGACTCCGATTTTGAAGAAGAGGAAATTGCACCTTTAGTGACGAGGCATCGGGCCAAGCGTCATAGATTCATGCAAGGATCATCCTCAGCCTCTCTAGAATAACCAGAAATTCCACAACATCAGGAACCTCAAACCACTAGTCCACCACCACCACCACCACCACCTCAAGATGAACCGTATATCCCATCACCATTCATTCCTACTCCTATACAGTCCATTCCATCTACCTCGACCACATACGCTGACAACCAACGGTTTATGCAGCTTAAAGCTCGCGTTGACTTCCAGCATGTCCAAATCTTAGGCCTAACAAAGGCGATCGGAGAAATTCAGTCTCACAATGCCAATCTTGATAAAGAGAATGCCGATTCGAAGAAGATTGTGGAGCAAGTCCAGGAAGAGAACGTCGAATTGAAAACTTTTGTTTGCGATCAGGCAGCTGAGATAAGGTCGATGCGCTCCCTAATTGAGCAGTTAATGAAAAATTTACAGGCTCAGGGGAAGACTTCGTGCCGAGATCAAGAAGTACAAAGGCCTCGAGATGATGATGAAGAAGACAACCAAGGCAATGATCCCAGCCCTAAAAGTCAGAATGAGCCAGTAGATTTTTCTACTGCTAAGACTGCTCAATCTCAGGGGGAGCCTAGTCTAGCAGGAGGAGAAGTAGGAGAAGCGAGTTCATCTAAGCCGACAGATTTTGAAATTAGTGAGATGATCGATGCTCTTATGGATCTTGATGATGATCCGATGGATTTAGGTTTTGATTATGAAGATGAAGAGCTAGAAGAGGGTGAGTTTGTGCCAGAAGAGATAGTTGACTGGAAATCAGATGACGAGGTATGTGCTCATGAGGATGATGAAGCTGATGAGATCGTCGTATAGCAAAATCCTATCACGGATACATAAGTGATAGATGGGAATAATATTGTTAACGTAGATGTAGTGAATGCTGCGTTGAATGCTCAACCATCAACAGAAGAACCTGCTAGAGAGCTATCAAATGAAGAGAAACGAAAGTTATGGTTCAGGGCTGAACAGAAGGAGTTAGAACTTAAAAAGACGATGAGGGTGCCAAGGACTGGAAAGCTATCTGGAAGCATATTAAGCTGGTTCTTTGATCGAGAACTGCAGCTATTTATAATCAAGAGAAAAGACGGGCTTCAGTACCTGAGGCGAACTCTAAAAGCTTTCAATTCCCTACCAAAGATCGAGATCAAAGCGTTAGCTTGGAAAGATCTGATTAATATTGGGAATGATCCCTACGCAGACGTAATTGAAAGAATCATAAGAAAAGGGGGAAGATCCAGAAAGTTCGAACGCCTGACTCCAAGGGTTGGAAAAAGGGTAGAAGATCCTTCACGTATAGATCCTCTAACTGGCCGACCTTGGATGAAGATCCATTACAAACCAGTAAGATGTCTTAGGAAGGTGCCTCTCAAGCCCATGCCACAGAATGTCTTGAAGAATCTGCATTGGTGGTACGCTGACAGTGAGACTGGAGAAGCGGTCATGGAAGATTTTGAAGAAAAAGTTATTCTTAGAATCTACGATCCTCTTCATCTGGTAAACCTTTCTAGAGATGATCTTCATATTTTGCATGGTTGTAAAATTTCTAGTGATGCACATATGGATAGTGAAGCTAGGAAATATGAGAATGTAGTCAAAGTATGTGTTGAAAAAGGCTTGTATGCTGGAAGTAGTTTGAATAAATAATAAACAAAAGTTCTTAATCAAATGTGTGAATTGTTAGAAGCTATCGTCAAGGGGGAGTCTGTTGGTACACCCTGTGTGACGATAGCAGTCTAAGTGATCCTACATTGTGGTTTTAGCAAGTGTTTGTTATATATGTTTATATATGGTTGATATTTATTATTGTTTGTGTGTTTGAACTTTATGTAACGTATTACAAGAAGTTCAAACATAAAGGTCAAAGATAAAATTAATAATAAGGTAAAAACATAAGTTTCAATACTAAGTTGAGTATGTGAAATAGTTAGATTCGAATTCTATAAGGTTGTACATTCGAATCTGTGATAAATTCGAATGTAGATCCAGATTCGAAGCTAGGCAGATTCGAGAGTGTCTATGAGGACAAACTCGAATGGGCCTTGGGCCGGATTCGAGTTTAGCCCATAACAGACTCGAATTAGCCTCTATAATTAGGGATAGACTCGAAATATTATCAGACTTTTTGCAGAATTCGTCAGGGATTAAGCATTAAGCGATCTCGAGTATATCATCAGTGTTAGTGCCGTTTTGGAGAGAATCAGTTCGTAGGATCGTTCGTTCAACCTCTGATAGTCTTCGTGTTTCTATTTGAGAGTTGTTTCCGTCTACCCGTTAACGAGGATTCCGCACTCGTTGACGGTTCCGCGTCTAGATAGATCTCGTAGTGGTAGACCTTACAAATTGTTAGAATATAATTTTAGTTGATGAAATGTCAAGTATAGGGTTTGTTTTGTACATAGTTGATAGTTGTGAAAATATGTATATATTGTAAGTTTGACTTTCATTTTATAATGTCTCTGACATTTTCACTTTTGAAGAATAGAAAGCAAAAACGGTTACTGACATTGTGTAAGAAGATCATCACATTTGTAATTGACATTTTGGGAAATTCAAGCATTCGGTTAGTTGTGATTTCTATTCTTGTTCTTGATATTGAATTATTAATTGATTGATATAGAAACTCTAATTCACAAAAAATTTTATTTTCTGATGCAGGGTTTTATTATTTAATTTAAATCCTAATTTCTAAACACAACCAAGTTCAAGAGGATGAATCCTCCCCAACTTAATTGGGTACACACAAGTAACATAACTAAGCAAATAAACACACTTAAAAAAATTAATTTTAAATAATCAAAATACTCTGGGTTGCTTCCCAAAAAGCGCTAAGTTTTACGTCTTCAGCCAGACGTACTGCTCCTAAACTAATTAATTAACCTTAGGATCTTGTAATCTGATGAGTTCAGATACTAACATATCATTGGTGGCCCATTGAACATATAATTTAATTCTATGTCCGTTTACTTTAAATGGCTCACCACCTTTTAGATCCTGTATTTCTACCGCACCGTGTGGGTAGTTATTCGTTACAATATATGGACCTGTCCATTTACTTTTTAATTTACCGGGAAATAATCTAAGTCTTACGTTAAATAACCAAACTTTATTTCCTTTGGTAAATATTTTATTTTTAATCATTCTATCGTAGAAAAATTTAGTTTTCTCTTTATAAATTCTAGCGCTTTCGTAGGCTTCTCTACGAATTTCTTCCAGTTCATTTAATTGGAATTTCCTATCAACACCGGCATCATGTAAATTAAAATTAGTGTTTTTGATTGCCCATAGAACTCGGTGTTCTAATTCCACTGGGAGATAGCAAAGCTTACCATACACAAGTCTATATGGGGACATACCGATTGGTGTTTTAAATGCGGTTCTGTATGCCCATAGCGCATCCTCTAATTTTTTACACCAATCTTTACGATCAGGTCTGTCAGTTTTCTCTAGGATTCTCTTGATCTCTCTATTAGAGATCTCGACTTGTCCGCTTATTTGCGGATGATAAGGCGTTGCTATTCTATGATTAACTCCATACTGTTTAAGGAGTTTATAAAAATGCTGATTATTAAAATGTGACCCTCCGTCATTGATGATAGCCCTTGGAATACCGTGTCGCGCTAAAATATTTCTTGTAACAAATTTGCACACAACCCGGTTATCATTAGTGCGTGTAGCTTCTCTTCCACCCATTTGGAAACATAATCTACTGCAACTAAGATGTACTCATATCCAAATGATTTAGGGAATGGTCACATAAAATCAATTCCCCATACATCAAATATTTCGAAAATTAATATCGGGGTCATAGGCATTTCATCTCTTTTCGCGATGCCACCAGTTTGCTCGCATCTTGTGCATCCTTTAACAAACTCGTAGCCATCCTTAAATATTGTGGGCCAGAAAAACCCACACTGCAATATCCGGTGGCCAGTTTTCTTTGCGCTGAAATGGCCACCGCATGCATATGCATGGCAGTGTTTAAGAATATCTTCGTGTTCCGAGTTAGGGACACATCTTCTTATAATTTGATCTGCTCCTATTTTAAATAGATCAGTCTCATCCCAAATGTATTGCCTTGCTTGAGCATAGAAATATTTTCTCTGTTGGGAGTTCCAGTGCTCTGGCAATCTTCCTGGTACGAAATAGTTAACTTGATTCGCAAACCAGGGAATTTTAGATACAGTTAATAATTGTTCATCAGGGAAGGAGTCCCTGATTTGATCATTTGAGTTTGTTGGGATTAATTGAAGCCTTGATAAATGATCAGCAACAACATTTTCTGTGTCTTTTTTATCTTTAATTTCTAAGTCAAATTCTTTTAATAGAAGGATCCACCGAATCAATCTAGGTTTGGCATCCTTCTTTGCTAATAAATGTCTTAAAGCACTGTGGTCAGAGTATACAATTACTTTTACCCCCCAAATATAAGATCTAAATTTATATAGGGCAAACACTACAGCTAATAATTCTTTCTCCGTAGTTGTGTAATTGATTTGTGCTTCATTAAAGGTTTTACTTGCATAGTAAATCACCACTGGCTTTTTCTCAAATCTTTGTCCTAAAACTGCACCAACTGCATAATCACTTGCATCACACATGATCTCAAATGGTTGAGACCAATCCAGAGATTGCAGAATTGGCGCTTCAGTTAATTTTGATTTAAGCTTCTCAAACGCTTTCATACAAGCATCATCAAAATTAAATTCGATATCTTTTAAAAGAAGATTGCCTAACGGCCTTGAGATTTCACTGAAATCTTTAATGAATCGCCGATAAAAACTAGCGTGGCCTAAGAATGATCTTATTCCTTTTCCGTTGGTAGGGGGTGGAAGTGAAGAAATTAATTGAACTTTTGCTTTATCTACCTCCATTCCTCTCTTAGACACAATGTGACCTAGGACTACCCCTTCCTTTACCATATAATGGCTTTTCTCCCAACTTAACACTAAGTTGGTTTCAGTGCATCTCTTAGAACCTTTTCTAAATGTCCTAGACAATCTTCAAATGTTTTGTCAAATATGGAGAAATCATCCATAAATATTTCAAGAGAACCACCCACCATATCTGAAAAGATAGCCATCATGCATCGCTGGAATGTGGCGGGTGCATTACATAGTCCAAACGGCATCCTTCGGTAGGCAAAGGTGCCATAGGGACAAGTAAATGTGGTTTTCACTTGATACTCTGGATGGATTGGGATTTGATTGTAACCAGAATATCCATCAAGGAAACAGTAAAACTTCCGTCCTGCTAATTTTTCCACTATTTGATCTATAAACGGTAGCGAAAAATGATCTTTTGAAGTAGCAGCATTAAGTATTCTGTAATCTATACAAACTCTCCACCCAGTTACAGGGCGAGTAGTTATCTTCTCTCCTTCTTCAGTATCAATTACTGTAATTCCCGATTTCTTGGGCACAGTTTGGGTTGGACTTACCCACTTACTATCATATATAGGATATATAATTCCAGCGTCCAACCATTTCAATACTTCCTTCTTAACTACCTCTCTCAAATTAGGATTCAACCTCATTTGTGCATCCCGAGCTGGTTTAGCTTCTGGATCAGTAATGATTCGGTGCATGCACAAAGTGGGACTGATTCATTTTAAATCAGCTATCGTCCACCCTACTGCTTCTTTATATTTGACTAATACTTGCAGTAGAGCTTGTTCTTGCTCTTCAGTCATATCTGATGAAATTATGACAGGCAACGTGTCATTCTGACCTAGAAAAGCATATTTTAAATGAGATGGCAGCTCCTTCAATTTTAGAACAGGTGGTTGCTCTATTGAAGGTTTGGCCGACTTAGGTAAATCAATAGGTAATTTTTAAGTCCTAT
The DNA here is from genome assembly GCA_020465985.1 of Centrapalus pauciflorus. Classification (NCBI taxonomy): domain Eukaryota; kingdom Viridiplantae; phylum Streptophyta; class Magnoliopsida; order Asterales; family Asteraceae; genus Centrapalus; species Centrapalus pauciflorus. Next base: position 234,551 of record JAANYP010000798.1, on the reverse strand, counting down.
GGGTCCACGGTGGTTGTTTTGACTCTAGTGTGGATTCCATGACTACTTCTAACTCATCACACTCAATATGATTTCACTTGACTAATTCATTTTCAGCAAAGAATAAATCAGTAGCATCTTTGGTGTTGATTAACAAACTATGCTGCTGCGCAAGTTCGTTAACCATGTCTATAAGATAACATTCTGAATCAATAGCAGAGACACTTGAAGCGTTAAATACATTCAGTCTTAATTTCCTATTACCAAAGGCAATATCCACTGCTCATGTCTTACAATTAATTTGTGCGTTAATAGTGGTTAAGAAAGGTCTGCCTAGAATAATAGCCGATTGATTATGCCCCATTGAACTTTCGATGTCCAATACTAGGAAGTCAACTGGATAGTAAAAATCTTCAACTTTTACTAGGACATCTGATAAAATACCTCTTGGGCACTTGGTTGAACATTCTGCCAGTTCTAAGATAATATCAGTTGTCTTTAACTGACCTAGATCATGTTTATCAAACAAGTTTCCAGGTAAAATATTAACACTAGCTCCAAGATCAAGCAATGCATTTTTAATCTGCACATTGCCTATTGTTACTGGAATCAATGGTGATGCAGGATCTTTCAGCTTAGGAGGTAGAGAACTAGAAACTACTGCACTCAATTGTTCAGTTAGATTGATCTGCTTTAAGAGCGAGACCTTATACTTTCTCTTCTGAGTACAGAGATCTTTTAAAAATTTGGCATAAGATGGAACCTGTTGAATGGCCTTTATTAGAGGGATGTTGATCTTAACTTGATTGAATAAATCCCAAAGATCATCTGGTTGTGGGCCTCTTTTGTCGTATGGAGAAAATTTTTGATTTTCTAAAGCAGCAGGATAAGGAGGAGGAATTGAAGTGTCCTGACTCTTATCCGTCTCCCCAACTTTGGGCGTTGAAATATCTGCTTTAATTGGCTCTTTAAAAGAAACCTTCTTAGGAATCTCCTTCTTCTTTGGATCCTCTTTCTCCTCATTCACGACTTCAGTGTCGGTATCTTCTTTTGCCTTTTTCTCTTTAGGCATCTCTATTTTATTATCTACCACTCTTCCACTCCTTAATGTGGTTATCTTAGCTATTTCATTAACTTCGTTTATCTCATGTTTCTTATCTTTGTTATGATGATGAGCGTGTGAAGGATTAAAAACAGTATTGCTAGGAAGCTTCCCCTCCTCACGCCTAGTAAGCGACTCAGCTATCTAACCATCTGGCGAGTTAACATATCCATGGTCTTAGTACAGATAGCTGATTGTTGTTTCATAAATTCAGCAAACTCTGCGAACTGCGCAGAAGTCATATTTGATTCTACTTGGAATTGTGGTTGATCACGATGATTTGACTTATAATATCGCTCATCCTTCACTGCTGAAGTTGAACCATATTGATATTCTCTCTTTGGTGGTTCATATCTTGGTTTGGATTGATGATCGGTAGGTTGATCATTTTTCCATCGAAAGTTGGGATGGTTTCTCCACCCTGGATTGTATGTTTCCGAAAATGGATCATCCCTCTCTCAATGAGCTCTAAATCCGTAAACTTCATTAGCAAATTCCTCAGTGGATTGCACTTGAGGACATACGTCAGAATGATGCGATGGATCTCCGCATGTAACACGATTAATTGATACGCTAGAGTTTGAAAAACCCTTCATCAATTGATCCATTTTCTTTCCTAATTCTGAAATCTCACTTTTAACCTCACGTTTCCAGGCATTATCTATGCCCATAACTTGAACTCCTATACTATTTTCAGAACCAGCTTGGACTTTAAGACCTTTGCCGAGTTGATTAAGCAACTCCCAAGTTTCATCGTCTTCTTTACCTAAAAATGTGCCTTCTGTGGCAGCTATAATCATATTACGACTTTCTTGGCTCACGCCATCAAAGAATGTTTTGATAATCATCCATTTGGGTACCTCGTGGTGTGGACAAGCTCTCAGTAATTCGTTCATACGATCGAACGCTTCGTAGAATTGTTCGCCCGATTTTTGTTTAAATCCGTTAATTTCCTATCTTTTCTCGGTTGTTTTACTAATGGGGTAATATTCATTAAGGAATTTTCGTTTTATTTGATCCCATGTTGTAATGTTGTTGGTTGGTAAGGATACGAATCAATTCTTCGCTTTCTCTTTTAACGAGAAAGGAAACAATCGAAGTTTTAAACCATCGGTGGTTATACCTCGAACATGGTTGGCTTTACAGATAGCTGTGAACTCAGCTAGATGTTCATAAGGTTCCTCACTAGGCATCCCTCAAAAGATAGGAAGAATGTGAAATAATTGAGGACGAACTTCGGGTTTGTTCTCGTTTTCGGGATAACGAATTGGAGACGGGTCAGACACATCACCTGGGCAGTAATGCGACTCAACCGTATGTCTCGGTTGATCACCCATTCTAGCAACTATGCGCTCGGGTTCTTCTTGATCACGATTTCGTGGCGAAATCAGAGGGCTTTTTAAATTAGGAATCTCTGAATCAGGAATTTCTAAACCAGGAATTTCTTCCTCTTGTGCGTTTGAATTCTCCGTGATTAATTGTTGATTTTTAATCCTGACCGTCTTTCGGTTCGATCTCGCTACTTTTTCGATCTCAGGTTCGAATTGTATCGGCAATCCTTTAGCCGATCGACGTGTGTGCATACACTAAATAAAATACTACTAAAGATTAAAAACTTAATTAAACTAATATTTTTTGTGGTAAAGTAGAGGACTACAATTACCGTTTTGAATTTTTAAATTTTTTATTAGATTTTTAATAATTATAATAATAAAATAAAATAAAGACTAAAATTAACCAAAGAAAGGAACTTAAATTTAATTACTTAAAACTAAGGCAAAAAGCTAACTTTAAACCTAAACTACCGTTACACTCCCCGACAACGGCGCCAAAACTCTGACGGGCCGTTGTTGTGACCCGCCGACTTAGTCCTTAAATCCACTATTTAGCTAGAGAAGTAAGGGTCGAATCCACAGGGAGTGTGGTCGTAATTAGGATTGAGTTATTAGCCTTAGAAGTTTATTGAAAGCATTTAAATTGTGGATTTGTGGATTTGAATGATTTGTTTAGAGTAATGGTTTGTTATTGCTTGTAACTAAAATTAAGAGTGAAGTAACTAACGAAGAAGATAAACAATCAAGATACGAATAACCATTCACGGAATCACCACGGCATAAGTATTACTCACTATAACTTCATGCAACGATCATATAGACATAATCAATTGCACGACTAAATTAATCAAACGTGTTTTAACCAATAACTTTCGGCATAGCGTATGCAACATTAATACTCGTCTTAATCCCTAAACTAATGGACTCGGCACGAATAATAACACCACGATAAACTATCTTGCTTTTACCAATCGCAACACATAATGATAATCATAGCCAAATGTTTATCATTTGCATACACATAATAGATCTCGCTTAATACGAATACATCAAAACATAGAAATTAAAGAAGAGTAAACTTATTCGTAGATCCTCCGCAAACGGCTAATGGGATTAGCCGCTAATCGTATGCTCGTCACAATCACAGATCTGAGCCATTAGGTAGCTTGCGAAGCACCGTCTTCGTTCTCGTATCGTAGATCCACTCCGGCAGGGCTTCGGCACACCTTCACACACGTCGGGATTCTCTCCAAAGCTACCCCTTCACTCATATTTATAGGGAAGTTGAGAATAGGGTTTCCAGGGTTGAAAAACGCGTTTTGTCGCCGCACTAGCGCAGGCCTGCCCCCCCCCCCCCCCCCACCCCGTGCCCGGATGCGGCTAGGGTTTAGCTGGCGTGTGCTGGAACGTATCTGGACAGTTTGGGCGCTATGGGGAGGCCTGCGCCACCCCTCAGCCTGATTTGCTCTGAATTCTCTCGGATTGCTTCTTTTTATCATCTTGGCCCTGAAATTCAAACTTGGAGTAATAATATGGATTTTACGAAGTATCGGTGCTTAAAATGATCATAATATGACTCAGAAACCGTATAAATTATAGACTTATCATGACCCTTTTAATTACTTTAATCATTATATAATTGTTAATTGATTTGACTATTAATCATTAAATAACTATTAAATAATTCTCAATTGATTTGATTATATAATAATTACTTAATTAATCATTTAATTATTATTCAATGATTGTTAATGAATTATATAAATTAAATTACAAATGGTCATTGTAATTTATTTTATATTACAGTTTACTTATTTAAATTTTATCTACTTTTTTCATTCGATATTTTTTTTTAAAAACATTTTTTTTTCTTTTTATCATTTGGAAAATACAACCAAAAAGATAATTTAATGATTACATAAATTACAAAATACCCCTTGATAAAAATAAATTTGTACAAATTATCACTCCAAAAGTACATACACATTACATTCAGTATTATTGGCTTGTTTATAGGCAAGTAATCGATCTTTATACAAATCTTCCCATCCACTTTCTTTTCTTTTTTTTTTTTTGTTTTTTATGGAACGCAAGTTATACCACAAACAGTCGGTATTGGATGACCTTCCTGCAGATCAACTTTTATAAATGATTTCCATGTACATGTGGGATTGAGATGGATTCATTTTCAGAATGTGGGGTTGACCAATGAGGAAAATACGTCTTGATGCCTTCATATGTTAAACAATAAAGAATGCACTCATACTTATTAGCGATCAAAATTCCAGAATCAGGCATTAACAACCAATGACGGCTTGGTGCAAATCCGCAACCTTTCCAAATTAAATATTCTTTCACTCTTTCGTAAGCGATGATTGTTTTATAATGTTTCTTATTTTTACGTAACTCCTCCAATAATTCACCGCGAACTGTTGGTCATTCATTTTGATGTCGACCTATAGCAACAACTATTGATCGAAAACCACAATTTCGAACACCTTCAACATATTCTATGCTGATGACATATGGTTGAAAAAATGATGGAAGTTTATTCATGAGTGGATGGTTGTATGGTACTGGTTCCTATATAAAATTGATAAAAAAATAATATCAACCATCCAATAAATCGGATACATAATAATCAATATCATACATTATACATGTATTGTTGGTGGATGAGAATAATACTCATCTTCTTGTGTAAGATCGTCATGAGTGTATCCATATTGTCATGAACTTGCCGGTTCCTAACATTTATCATATAAAACAAAGTGAATCTGATAGATGATGAAAAACATAAATAAACATAAAAATAATATTTAACACCTGTATTGGCTAGTAATTTATTAAGTTTTGCATAAACGGATCTTGTCCAAAAAATTCATCCTCCATTGATGACGACTTTTGATATACGTAGTCCTGGTATGCTGGTAAGTGATCCGAAGCAGATGGTATTTGATCATTCAAGTCAAAAGCAACTGGCCCATAGAAGCGGCAGGACTGTGTTGTATGTGGATCGCGATACACATTTTCAATATGTCTTGGTGGCTCGTGTTGATGTTGTGGAACGCGATACACGTATTCACTATGTCTTGGCAGTTCATTCAAGTCAAATTGACGCAACATAGCTTGTTTGCCCTTATTTGGACGACCACGAATACTTTTTTGGACAGAAGGTTCACCAACAGATTTAGTGGTTGAAAAAATTATCCACATCAGTCTACTCAGCATACCTACATTTTCTGTACGATCCTGTTTTGCAAAAGTTTCTCTGAATTCATTGAGCTTTGCACCACAAGATATGTCATCCACTTCATCTTGGTTGGGGTTAAACACCTCTAGTGTCGTCCAGAATGCATCAACCATTTGTAGCGGAATGAACAAATCTTTCTTTAAATTATAATCAAGTTCATGTGCACATGGTAACCCATAACTGGTATGAAGTTTACACCCATAATTTTCAGTCGTTATATTCTCTATGTTGTTAAACCGTTGTAGTTCAGACCAAATTTTTTCTAAAGCATATTTTGACACTCTTCTTTTTAAAATCCTAAAGAGACGTGAATTTATCCTATGTGGCACTTTTAAATAACTATTTTTAAATTTTTCTAGAACTGCCGAGTGTTGTAATTTTATTATTTTTTCTATTTTTTCTACTATTGCATCTAACTTATTTCGTGATGAATTTAATAAACTTTCTAGACCGGCATGTTGGCTCTCCACTCTGTTCATCGTGTTGTTACCAAAAGTGAGAGACTTGTCACACCAAGCTGATACAAACATTTCATTATATGGGTTCAGCCAAGTATCATTCACATATGCAAGCACATGTGCTGAAACTATTATAAATCAAATAAAAAATGTGTCGTAATCAAATAAGTTAAAAAATATAGTTTAAAATTATAAGAAAAATATATTATTTATAATGGTAACTTTTTGCATCGTGCAGATGCGGTTGTAGACCGGTGTAATTATTTACATAGATGTCTTCTAATGAAGATTCAACCAATTTATCTCACTTATGTTGAAATAAATTCCAACCTTGTAGATTAAAACATGGTCGGCACCTATTCAAAATATTTTGGGAGATATGTCATCTGCATAGCAATTTATGGGCTTGCGGAAAAATGATTGTGCATGTTTTCATTAATGCCAACTCCCTATCTGTAAAAATCACTTTTAGTTGAACCTCTGGATTCATCATTGATTTTAGTTGATTCAACGCCTAAACATAATTTGTTGTTATTTCCCTATGCATTATGGCGTAACCAACACAAAATGTCGTATTGGTTGAAGTTACGCCAACCATTTGTAAAAGTGGCATATTATACCTGTATGACAATATAAGTTATATGATTAGACATTAAAACTACTAATAATAAAATATAAAGAAATTATAAAATATATTTTGTAAACTTGTTTGACTTGTATGTGACATCAATTAATAGAACTTGTGGAAATGGACTCCAGATCATTAAAGATATTGGATGACAAAAAATAGATCAACCAATTTATTAGTAGCCACACTTTTATTAAGTCGATACAGAAATCCCTTACAATTCAAAGCGGTGAAAAGAACCTCCATTGGGGTTTTACCATCATCGTTGATGGTTTTACCTTTATACTTTTCTTTGTACACATTTTTTAACAATGATGAATTATTTTCATTTCGATTCTTTATAAAAGCAAGAATATCACGTGGACTCACATGGGTCTTGCTCAATTCTGCCACGATATTTCTTTCCTCCTCATTGAGACGCATCGCATATGGATGTCCCTCCATACTATTGGCTGCTTAATGAGTTCGCGTACCACAAGTCACCGTTAATTTCCACGATTTAGCAGAATGATTATTACGACGAGCAACTAGCTCAAAAGGACACCCAATTATTTTTGTTGCAGTATCTCTAGAAATAGATCCCACACCTTTATATTCACCACCTTGATCACAATTTAGCCAAACTTTTCTCAATTCTTTTTTTTTTTTGAAAACTTCGAACGTTTTCTTACAACAACTATTCCTATAGATATTGCTACATTATTCACCCAATTTATTAATTTTTCAAAGGTCGCAAAGTCCTATATAAAAAACATATAATACGCATTTATAATAGATTGACAAAAATATCATTACGGAACATAAGAAATATATGTATAATAAATTGACAAGAATACACCAGGTGCGGTAAACTCTATAGTGGTATCGATAACATAGTCTTCGGATCTCGACATCTTGAAAGATTTAAATAACAAATGAATTGAAATTATACGAATAAAATAACTCCGACACAATTAAGAGAGATGAAAAAGATAAGATTATTACCTTATTTTACCAAAAAAATTCTTCATAGCCTTGCAAAGATTATCTTGATGATAGATTAGAAAAAATAGTTTGAAGGAAAAGAGTGATGGAGATAGTTCTCACGATTTTTTAAGAAGTGTGTCTCACGATTTTATAAAGAACTATATGCAACGTGATATACAAAAAGACAATGATTACAATACCATGTTGTATTAAAAGCTAAACAAGACAATAAACTTTGTCATACAAAAGGACAATGATTATACAAAAGGACAATAGACCATGCTAAGACCATGCTTCATTAATTTTTTTTTTTGTGAAACCATGCAATAGGACATGCATGTTACCTTATCTCTTCCAATAATTCAAGTTTTGATTTTTTTTTTTTAGAAATCAAGTTTGGATTTTTTTTTTTTAAATTTCAGCCAATATTTTCAGGTTTTGCTTTTGTAATTCTATGTTAGTTTTATACTTATAAAACCTTTTAATATTAACGAAATGTATTGTGCTATAAATCTTTAATATATGGGAAGTAAAAAAATTGATTTGAAAAAGGAACGAGGTGTGACATTAGCACGCGAGAGCCACAACATAAAAAAACAAAAAAAAAACTAAAGATGATGTGACAATAGGGGGTGTCTCATAAGCATTTATGGGTCTCACATCACAAAAAACAAAAAAATAAAGACGATGTGACAATAGGGGGTGTGCAATCAGCATAATTAAAGGATTTGGGGTGTGCATATAACAACACCCTAAAAAACTTTAAGCTTTGATTTGTTAAAGTGTATTTGGAATTTGACTATAAAACTTTCGAGATCTTTTATCTACATCAGTTGAACATTGATGTCAATTTTAAGATCATTTAGATGTCTAGAAATCAAAACCAAAAATTTAAGATGAAGACCATCAACAAAAATTTCAAAGAAAAGTAAGATAATTCAAAATTCGATTACTCCCTCATCGTTGTGAATTAGGACTTGAAATATTTGCAGCAGCTTCATCTTGTTGATCGTCAAATCATATCCATATCAATTCATTGTATGGATTTTCTACAAATTCCAGAATGTTTCAGCTCTTTGGTTTGGCTTTTCAGCTTGAATCTTGAACTTTTCGCATGATTTTCTTTCAATATCTACTCATATGCTTTGATACAGATTTATAAATCTAGATCTATGAAATAACACAATATGTATTAAATCTCATATTATTGAATGCTTCTTTGAAATTTTACATGAATGAACACAATGAACGGGAGGAGTCAAAGCACAAAGCCTTTGATACACTGAGACAGCCACTAAGCGACGCTCCAGCTCTTGCATTTCCTGTTTTGCTTTCATTGTGTATGGCAACACATCTAAGTTGTGATTAGGTTGTGTTAGTAAACTACATGATCACTCCGTGTCAAGTATCCATCACTGACACTTCTATATGTCCTTTCCATTCCCTAGCCAAACCCATTTCTTGACATTCTACTCATTACAAGTCATATAGTTTTTTCACAGTCCTATTGTAGTTAGTTCATTGCCTTAAGGTAAATGGTTTACCTTTCCCTCCCAAATTCATCATTTTGGACACATCAATGTCACATAAGTTTTTCACTCTCTCCACCATTTTCATTCTAAAACTTTAAAAATACACATCATTCTCGACTTTCTATCTTTCTTAATTTTTTTTATTAAAAAATAAAACGCACTTCTAATTTTTTTAAATATACAATTCTATAAATCCCCACAAATACAGAATTTCTGCTATCTTTATAAAATCCACCAAATGTGAATAACACTTTGACATATCAAATTCGCCAAATACTATTAAACTAAAACATATCAATTCCTCCAAGCAAAAAAGATAACACTTAAAAAGTTACACAACCAAATTATATTAAAACCAACCGAATCCACAAAATGACTATATATTGAAGCATAAACCTACTCGTTGACCTCGTCGTCATCGTCGTCCTCGTCAAATATTGGAGGGACTTCCAAAGTTGGATTCTTCTTGCCAATCAAAGCAATCGACTTTGTAAATCGGTTTTGCCATTATTTATTGTTTTTGTGCACGGTTTCTTGAATTTGTTCATTTGTCGAAGGTTGCGATGATGATGTGGTCGATGACGAAGACAACATCATTGCACGATCTTTCTTCAGCTTATGGCCATGTCCGACATTATGGACACGTCTTTCCCCAAACACCTAATGTTAAAATCAACATGTTAATAGATTTTGATATATATTTATATCTCTATATGTATATAAATAAAATATAGATATTTTACCTTCAAAGCTATTTCTTGCTCATTAACCGAAGGGGAAGGAGAAGATGGTGATTGACTAATCCTTTTAGCATTGAATCTCTCGTGTACGTCATAAAGGAAATGTTGTAACAACCTAAATTTTAACGTTCTGTATTCGACTTGATGATGTAATTTTAATTGCATTATTTGTATTGTAACTTCATTTAAGTAATGAAATTTATATAATTAAGTTAAATTATATGTTAGGAATTATTATAAAGTACCAGTGAAATAAAAGTAACAAATGAAATTTATGTGGTTAAAATGTGAAAGATAAAATCAATAATATAAATACCAAAAATGAGATTAAAAGCTCATTTCACCAATAAATTAAGTCTCTTGCTTCTTCCTTCATCACATACGGCTTCATCTTCTTCATCTCAATTCATCAACTTTGCAACAAAGTAAGAATCAAAAGGGAAAATCAAGAACCAAGCAATAAGCAAACATCAAGCATTAAGTATCCTACAAAATTTAAGGTAAATGTTCATTCTAATTTGTTCTTTGGGTTCAAACTAAACCATGGTTTCTATAAGTTTTATGAACACAAATTGAATTTCAAATTACCAAAAATTTGACAAAATTAGTGTTGAAATATTGAAATAAATTCCATGCATGTACCAAGTATTAATTCCAAGATTTAAATTTATGTTCTGAAACATTTATGTTGTCTCTGTTTCATTTCAGTTTAATCGAAAGAAAGAACACGCCATAAAGGTCACATGACCTTCGGCCAAGACTTAGCTACATGTGTGTGTGTTTAATCATGAATTTAGAGCATCCATCACCTTTTATTCTATCAAATTTGTTGCTGTGAATTTAAAAGAAAAACAGAAAAGGAAACAGAAAGTGCATTATGTGCGTATATGTTGCATGCCTACCGAAACCCACCGAACCATACCAAGGTTTCGGTAATACCAAAACTCACATGAGGCTACCGAAAACTATCGAGACCCTTGTAGCTTTGGAAAGGTTTCGGTTTTCCCAATCTACCGAAACCTACCTAAACCACTTGATGATACCGGAACCCACTGCTACACAAATCTCGGATATATAATATGTCCAACAACCCCTTTTATTTCTCGGATAGGGGTATTTGTGTGAACCCAAAACGGAAGCAGAAACCACGTTTCTTTTCCTTGTATTATATATATATATATATATATATATATATATATATATATATATATATATATATATATATATATATATATAACTAAATGTGTGTGTGGGTTGTGAAGTATAAATAGAAACATCATGTATATATATATAAACTAATTATCGGATGTGTGTTTGTGTGAGTTCATGCATGATTAAGAAGCATCAATTACTCCTCAATGTTACGATTTTGCTGCTGGAAGTGAAAGGAAACAGAAAGAAATGAAACAATGCAGCTATGCGTGTGTGTTTGCATGGATACCGAGACCCACATGTGGATACCGAAATACCCACCTACCGAAACCCACATGAAGAATACAGAAACCTACCGAAACCAATTGAGACTACCAAGAATTGAACCTACCGAGACCCACAGAAGAATTGGGTAATACCCGGTAAATTTGAAACCTGTCAAAATGAATCAGTCCAACAACCCTTTCACTTTTGTTGCATAATTAAAATAAGTGTACGTGAGTGTGCTGTGAATTTGAAACAAAAACAGCAACTATTATATATATATATATATATATATATATATATATATATATATATATATATATATATATATATATATATATATATATATATATATATATATACATATACACAGATTCAGGTTCAAAAAGGTACCTCTCGAAGTCAAGTGCACCCGAAGGTACCAACCTTAAAAAACTTTTTTTAAATTTTTTTTCTCATAACCATGTTTAATTTAATGTTATACGCATGATTTACAAATTTCACATACATTCACACTTTCTGTGTCCTTAAAAATTATGTGAATGCTCAATGCATATTTATGTGAATGATCATTTCACACGATGTAAATGGTGTGAATGATCATTCACATGTTCACAAGATTTTTGATGTTGCTTCTTTTGAAAAAAAGTCTTATAATGTTGTCTTATACATGTCTATTCAAAAAAAATATATGTGAATGGTCATTCACATTAGGGTACGCTGGAATCTTATAGGTATGCTGATGAACCTGATTATATATATATATATATATATATATATATATATATATATATATATATATATATATATATATATATATATATATATATATATATATATATGTATATATATATATATATACAGATTGTTGACTTGTCAAAGTTTTTAGTTTATATTATATAGTTGTACGCTTTTTTATTTTTTATTTATCAATTTTACTTGAATTTTGCTTATTTTATATATACATATATATTTATAGGGTCCATTTTCAGTTTTTGCCCGGGGCCCTGAAAATGATTGGACCGGCCCTGGCAAAATGTAAGGATAAAACGACGACAAGTTCCGATATTAATCAATATAACAAGTTTACAATGTGAGACCCGTCTGATTTCTCAAAGGTCTCAAGTCTAGGTCCCATTAGCAATGCAATATCAATCAGGAAACTAAGATAAAATTAACAGTTGCGGAATAAAAGTTAATTACAAACAGAGACAGAATTTTAAGTAGCAAGGTACAAACATCTAGACTATTACATCAAATCACATATTATAAACTAGACCCGAATCCCAAAGCTCTATCATCAGCTAAGTACCAAGGTGTTGGAACAGGTTCTAATGTACTTCAAGCTCTTTCAAGTCCCGACCTAAGAACTAGGTCCAGCCAATCCTTTGCCTTTACCTGAAAAATAATGCAACAACGGGGTAAGCTTATTTGCTTAGTGAGAATGCAGAATTTCACATTTAACATGCAATTATGAACGCGGAAGCACATGCACTGCACTCGGCTCATGCACGGCTCAGCTCTATTGCTTATGCACTGCACTAGGCTCATGCACAGCTCAAATCTCGAAGGGACATTGGCCAATTAATGCTCTTTCGATGCGCGACTTTGCTCAGCTCCCAGTTATAAAACTGTTGTTGCTCTTGAGACTTTTAGACAAATTCATAAGGAATGCTCGGAATGATGATAACTCCATACACACGCATCATTAGTGGGGATCAGCCACGTACTGGGCTAGCTACCAGTAATTGCTATATGGGTATCATCAGAATGCTCAGCTCTAGCTACCCTCTGTGCTTTCATCACGTAAATCAGCACATCATAAGCCTAACATTAACCCAACACTGAGCAATAGTGATGGAGTTAAGCTTAACAATCAAATGACTCGTCAATGAAATAGATTCTGGAAGATTAAATGCTCAGCTCAACAAATCATAGTAAATATACTATGATAATATATCTCAATAAACTCAAGATCAGAATGCCAATAAAATCAGGATCATGCAACAAAAGTCTCAATTCACATAATTTGCAGTTAAAGTAAAATCTACAACTCACAGTTACTGGTTATTTTGCACTTTCACTTTCTGGCTCTGGCTCTGTTTCTCACAATCTATAGTGGATTAGAACCACTATCTGACTTATATCAGATTTACAGACAGCTTGCCACTTTGATATAGCTCTCACTGATGCTCTTTAATGTCTTTTAGCTTTGCTTGTGGCTCAATCTGTTATTGATATCATTTTTGATATTTATTAGACTTTATATCATCTGAATAACATATTCACTGTTCACTCGTTGGCATTTAATCTCAAATTCTCATACTTTAATTATATTGAGATGAATATGGCCATCAATCTCATTAGAATCTTTCATTCAGCGTTCAATGATTATAATTGTCATATATGAATTATAAACATGATTTAAATGACTTGTAAGCATTTTTGGTCCTTTTTCATGGACATGTGTGATTTTATCAAATCTTTCTTAGCTTTCGTTTGCTCATCAGAATTCTTAAGAAAGCATATTTAATCATGTCATACGCTTATTCGATGTTTATATGTTCATAAGGTTGCACATCCAAGTCTTAGCAATTTATTCAAATATATTTCATGTGTTATGAATTATGAGCTTTGTACTTTTTAAACATAATTTTCTATTATATGATCCACCATTCATACACATATGTTAATATATGTATACATATATATACTTGATTACACTCCTTAATTTAATTAATACATAGCTGTGATGTATAAAAGCTATACCCTTCACACACCTATATGCTTGTATAGTTTCAATATAGTGTAATAAAAATGGATTCAACTAACTGTTGGCACACTTTATTTATGCATACATATGAGATTTACCATAAAAAGAAGGCTGCAAGATTACTTTATTTCATTGTTGCATACCCAATGTATATATATATACACACACGGTTACACACACACAATACACATACACATCCATGCATACATTGCTGGACACACATTCCATAATTCTGCACACACACACATACTCTTTTCTTGCAAATCAAATAGAAAGGCTGATACATGATTATATAATATATAAAGCTATACACACACACACACAACATTTTAGGAGTTGTTGTTGTTCTCCTTTTCTGCACACACTATGCACCGTACACACACACACTTACTTTATGAAAAATGAAAGAGCAAATTACTTTTGTTTCTGATTATATATATACATATATATATATATATATATATATATATATATATATATATATATATATATATATATATATATATATATATATATATATATATATATATATATATATATATATATATATATATATATATATCGATACACACATACAGCACACAATACATATTCTAAAACAAAAGAAATGAAACAAGGCTTCAATATGTTTCGTGAGTTTGGGTGTTACCGGAGGTTTCGGTAGTCTTCAATGGGTTTCGATATTACTCGGTATCATCAATGGTCTCGGTAGTTTTGATGTTACCGAAACCATCCAAGGTTTCGGTATTACACATGTCTCGGTGGTGGTCTCTATAATGGTTCATGGTTTCGGTATTGCATGGTGGGTTTCGGTATTACAATTTGAGTTTCAGTAGGTTTCAGAATTACTCAGGTGGTCTCGGTTGAGAGTGTTTCGGTTGGTTTCGGTACTGCCTATGGGTTTTAAAAACATCTCATCATATATTCATGGTGGTTTCGGTAATGAGTATACCGAAACCTTATGGTTTCGGTACCCCCCTTATGGTTTCGGTATCACATGTTGGGTTTAATCTTGATGGGTTCGGTTACGGGTCAATTTGAATTAGATTTAGCTAGTAGTTGAGTAAAGGATTGGTACGTAATGTTGACCGATTCACATGGGTTTGTTAAGTCCATCGGGTCTTTAGGATATTAGTTATTTAGTTATCTTTTCTGCATGTTGTTTTCCTTTTTTTTGTAGTGTTCTCGTAGGGTTTGGAAGACTATATGTATAAGACTTTTCTCATGAATGCAAGATAAGAATATGAGAGCTTAGTGCAGTAAATTGGTTAAGCAATAGAGTAAGTTTATTTCAGTGTGTATTCTGTGAGGGCCTGTTCCAACAGTGGTATCAGAGCTTGGTGAGGGCTCGTATATAGGAAGCGGGTTTTGAAGATCGGAGGCAGCCTCCGCCGCAGGTATGGCAGTCGGCGGAGGGCAGACAAGAAACACAACAAAAGATGGAGAAGAGTAAGGAAGAGAGAATCGATTGCAACGTTATGCAATCAGGAAGTAGCAAGGTTTGTTTCATGAAAAACAAACAGCAAACAGCAAAGTAGCAGGAAGAGAGTATCAATACCGTTTCTTTAGCAAGATTTCAGAGAAAGTAGCAGGCAAGGAATACCGCAAGTAGTAAGAATCAAGAAAGCAAGAACAAAAAAAATAATGTCCGGAAAGTTAGTTCCGGAAAGTGAGTTCCGCTAGTGACCGAAAAGACCGACGCCAGTGAGACCGAAATAGTCCGGCGTAGACCCATGCTAGCAAGGAAGAAAGAATGAAAGAGATCGAAGAAGACCGCTACCGGAAAGTGAATTCCGGTGGAAGAAAGAGAAGACCGAGAAGCCGCAAAAGACCGGACAACATCTAGACCGACCGAAAGAGACAACCGTGCCGTGACCGGAGGGTTGTCTAGACCGAAGGAGAGGCATCAGGAGACCTGAGACCGTAAGACCGAGACCAAAGGAGATAACCGTGGCCGGTGGGTTACGTGAGAAAGGAAGGACGGTGAGAAGAATGACCGGAACTCGCTGGTGACAAAGGAAGAGAGCAAGGAGCAAGGTCGGTCACCATTGGCGATCGGAAGAAAGAAGCAGCAGCTCGTTTACGCAAGTTAGCAAGCAAGAAACGAAGAAAAAAAAACAAGTAGCAAGTAGTATGATGAAGACAAGACATAGCAAGGTAGCAAGCCGCATGATCGAAGCAAAACCATGTAGCAAGTAGCAAGAAATCATAGCAAGTAAGCAAGTAAGCTAGACACATGTTTTAGCAAGAAAGCAAGATCGACGAGTGCCGTACAAAGTTTCAGCAAAAAGAAAGCAAGAAACGGGTCAAGATCATCAAGATTACGGGGTGAATGTTGGGTTTAATCTTGATGGGTTCGGTTACGGGTCAATTTGAATTAGATTTAGCTAGTAGTTGAGTAAAGGATTGGTACGTAATGTTGACCGATTCACATGGGTTTGTTAAGTCCACCGGGTCTTTAGGATATTAGTTATTTAGTTATCTTTTCTGCATGTTGTTTTCCTTTTTTTTGTAGTGTTCTCGTAGGGTTTGGAAGACTATATGTATAAGACTTTTCTCATGAATGCAAGATAAGAATATGAGAGCTTAGTGCAGTAAATTGGTTAAGCAATAGAGTAAGTTTATTTCAGTGTGTGTATTCTGTGAGGGCCTGTTCCAACATCACATATAAGGTTTCGGTAGTTTTGATGGGGTTTCAGTAATGAGCATATGGTTTCGGTAGCCCCCTTTTATGGGTTTCGGTTCATGCAAAACATACACATGCACACACATCTGCATCACACGCACAATACTGCACTTCCCTTTTCTTCCTATTTTTACTTTATTTCCACAGCAGAAAATTGACAAACTAGAGTTTGATGGATGCTTTAAATAAACCAAAACAAACACACATATAAACATGGCCGAAGACCTAAAGTAAGTTACTGGAAATTTAGTTTAACCCTCAAATTTAATCTTCAAAATTGCTAGAACTCCCAATTAAGCACCAATTAATAACATGCATGTGTTTTAATTTTCATACTTATAACACTAATCTTTATTAAATTTCATGGTTTTTGAAGTAATGAACTCATGCCATTTTCCCAGGAAGCCGTGGACTTCAAAATGGGATTCCAAGATCAAATTTTCAAGATGATTTTACCTTAAATCTTGTAGATTATGTTGATTGATGCTCGGTTGTTCGATTTCTTGGCAAAAATCTCGATTATTAGCTGCTCCATTGATGATTCTTGGTGATTTATAAAGAACCGTGAGTGATGAAAGAAGCAAAGGTGAATTGGGCTTGTTTGGTGAAATGAGCAGATGAAATAGTTTTTAGCCTATTTATATTCTTTCAAGTTTCAGTTTTCACCAATTCACCACATAAGTTGTTTTTCTTTTATTTCTCTTATATTATCATTACAACTTTAAAAATTAAAACTTATGACTTAATTGTAAATTTTATTAACTTATATTTTTAATTACCTAGTACAAATTCCATTTAACTAACTAATTAACGTTGAATTTGTTAATTATCGTTGATTAAAGTTCAGGTCGTTACATGTATGTATATAAATATTCAAATCTCGGATGGGTGTTTGTGTATGTCATCATGTAGCAACCCCTTTTGACTTATATAAAGCTACTGTTATATATATATATATATATATATATATATATATATATATATATATATATATATATATATATATATGTGTGTGTGTGTGTGTGTGTGTGTGTGTGTGTGTGTGTGTGTGTGTGTGTGGTTCGTGTGAGTACCTAAATAATACAGAGTACTGTGAATTCACTTTTCATGCAATTCAATCATATACAACACAATTCATATGAACAATTATCATAAACACATAAAACCGAATGCTTGATTAATGAGAGAAGAAATATTACATTGATGTTTTTGACTTTCTTGCTAAGCAATCTTCTCTCAACATGCATTCATCCGTATCTCAACTTCTATTCTTCCTTACTTCTTCTCACAATTACTAACTAACAAGTATTTATACAAAAGTTAACTATTAAGTAATTACAACACAACCCCCTGAACTTTATACAATATAGATTGTTTTCAACTCTACTATAAATTGTACCCAACAATCTCCCCCTTAGAGATGAAAACAATTTTCAATTAATGTTCTATGTTCAGGTTGAATCTTATCTTGAATCTTCTTCTTTTCTTTGATCTCTGAATCTTCTGATAAAATCTTCTTCTTTATTGTCCCACTCTGATCTTCACATCTCTTCTATTCTGATCTTCTCTTTTCTTGTAAGCACACTCCCCCTTGGATCATGAATAGCTTTTAAATCTCTTCCTTGATCAATTGTCTTGAGATTATGTAGCAATTGCCTTCAGTTGATTTCAAACTACTCAACAGTTGTTTCTGAAATTCAGCTTTTCTCCCCCTCATGATGATCATAAAAATTATGAACATCATGCAAAACCTTCAGAAACATGAATTCAATGAAATTACAATAGAAGAAATACAACCACAATTACAACTCAGAAATTATTACACCCTTAAACTGATATCTCTCCCCCTATACAAAACAGATTTATCTCACTCCCCCTCAAAAAGTTCACTCCCCCTCGATATGATCAGAATAAAAACAAAGCTTTTCAACTTTGGGGAAAATGAAACATATTCATTATGTAAAATAACTAGTCCAGGTCCACATAGGATTCCTGTTTGCACAATAGACATAATCTATGTGACCTACGTTCAGCGCTAGCATGATGTTAACACTGGTGGGATTTCCAAATAGTCATTGTGAAATCCTTTATCACGAAAGAATCACTCGTATTTGTTCCGGCTTAGTCACTTTGGACTAGTAGTTTATAGTCACGCAGACTGTTAGACTCGATGTGTCCTAAAAGTGTATGTAATCAGCTCTAGACACAATGTGCATCAAATGAAGTCGGAGACCGGAGCAAATGTCTTCCTTGTTTCAATATCAATAATATCCAAATGATATATCGATAGAAATGTGCTATATCTCCATGATTATTGAAACAGAAATCTTTTGAGAGATAACTGAGTAGTTGGTGGGGTTAAGTGCATGTGTCACTGGGTCCATGACGTCTTTTTCAATATCAAGTCGCATAGGGCTTGATAGATTATGTGGATTACCCAGCCGACACAGTTTAGGTAGGATTTTATTTTCTTTTAATCCTTTCTCAACTCTCAGCACTCAACATTTTTCAACTAAGCTCCCTCCGGCTCACTTTTGAGAAATGAATTCAGTCAACTTTATAGCAAAAGCATGATCTAATGCACCACCATCTCCTTTCAATATCAATATCCCTCTCATTTACATTTTATCTCTGCTCAACCCTGTCAGTATCCCGTGATAACTGACACTTCTCAACTAATAGACCTAAAGAACCCTCACCCGCACAATCTATAGATGGTTTGCTTCTTGGGTAGGTCTTCCGGTTCTGGTTAGACCATAGAACCAATATTTATGCCTATCCTTCAGATTGGTGCATACTCGAAGTCAGCAGAAATATTTTCAGCTTTGAAGCTCATGGGGTATTATGAAATTCAGCACAACACAGATGATCTAAGAGATGATATTCAGAATGAAATTTGAATGATGAGATAAAAGATATCTGAATGAAATGAAAAATCTGATATATGATATGGAATAAATCAAATTTTCATGAAAGAATTAGCACTTGGGAGAATATGAAAATGATTGGAAGAATTCAGAATACATAGAAGACAAAAGAAGAAAATCTCAGAAGAAATGAGATTATGAAAATCAAAGAGATTATATCAGTTAATCTCAATGATAGATTCAGAGAATCAGAAAAAATATTCTTTTCAGCTCAAAAATTATTTTTATGTGTGTATCAAATATTTTCGTGAAAAATCACACACCGTTTTTGAAAAATGTCATCGTCAAAGTGCGTCTGAAACTCCCCCTAGAAATAAGCACACAAAGTTAGTCAACTCAGAGAAATTAAATCAGGATCAAAAAATTATAAAAATAAAACTCCCTCTTTGTCAATTTCAGCTTTGGAGTTGAATTCAGGTCAAGAATTTCAGAAATATTCGCCTTTCAGACTCGAGTTCTAATCTGAAGTGATTAGAAGCCATTTGCCGCAGAAGCTTGGGTTTCAGTCTGAAGTAACTGAAAACCATTGTCTCTGGTTCATTGAAGTTCGGGTTCTAGTCTGAATTAACTAGAAACCAAATGAGTGAACTGAAGAAAGGGTTTTAGTCTAGATTAACTAAAAACCATCTTGAGTTGAAACACGGGTCTTGATCTGATGTAATCAAAAGCCTATTGAAATGAAAAACGGGTCCTTATCTGAAATGATAAGAAACCTATAACCTGCAAAATTTAAGATGTCTTTGGTATCCAAAAAGATTTGGATCCAGACTTGTTAGCGCTCTTGGGTACCCATTTCAAAACGGGTTTTGGTACCCACTTGTACTTGGGTTTAGGTACCCAGTGTAGATTATAACAATCAGCTTCTCTTTGAAAAGCAGAAAACAAATTTCTTTGAGTATGAGAAAATTGAATATCTGAATTTCCAAAGAAACTTGAATTTGAATGATCAGACTTTTACGAACTCTTCTTTTTTAAAAACTGTCCGGTTCTTGCCTGTTTCTGATAATACTTGGTATTTTTCTGTGAAAATATTTTCTGATTAGAATGACTAGTATTTTCAGAAACTTTAGGAAAATTTGACTTCGAAGATTCACCAGTGTAAATCTTGACCGGAAGTTGTTCAAAGATTTTGTCTTTGCCTTTATGTATCTTAAGAAGATACTTAAGTTTCAGATCTGAAGATGAATCAAACTTAGCAGAGTTAGTTAGATTCACTTCACTTTCCGAAGACAAACCAGAGTGATCAACATTGGATTTTAAACATACTGAAGAAGGGGTCTTAACCTTTGACTCGGTTGATGAAGTAAACACATGTAATTGTTTTGTAAGATGAAGTATCTGATCTTCCAAACTTTTGATAATGACTAAATTTGAAATTCTGTCATGATCAAATGATTGGTAATCAGATTTAAAAGATTGTTCTTTAATTAAGAACATTTGTCTTTCATCTTCAAACAATTCAGATTTTGATTTATAATCTTGTTCTTTAAGTAAGAACTCATGTCTTTCCTTCTCAATCAAATCTTTAGTTAAAGACAACTCTTGTTGAAGAGCAAAAATTTCTTCATTTTTGTTTAAAATACAATTCTGATCAGTTGGTTTTGTCTTAGAAAGTGTATCTTCAAGATCCTGAACTTTCTTATAAAGATCAGATCTTTCAGGCAAAAGATATTTCAGTTGAGTTGCATTCTGAAAATTTTCTTGTTTCAGCTCATCAAGTTCTTTAAGTAATTCAGATATTTTCAATTGATGAGCACAACTCTTAGAGTTTTGTTTTTCTTTTAAGCTTTAAATTTCTTCATTCAGTATTTGTACGTCACGTAACGCCAAATGTTTATCAGTATTTAACTGAACGAGAATGTCGTAATTGTTCTTACGAATCTTTTCAGATTCAGTAAGTTTGACAATCAGCTCAGACTTTGAAAATTGTTCAAACACCATTATGAATTGCAGAAAAATGAACTTCCAAGATCTTTTATGGACTTACGAAAATTTGAATGAATCTTGATTGAAGAAAAATGAATCTTGAATGATTAATTTTTTAAAAAATCAGCTCTGATTTGACTTTTTGACGTTGAAATTTTAGATTTTCTATAGAAAAATGCCCGTAACTTTTTACTGGAGTGGATTTGGGCCTCGAAAATTTACCGAACTGGCTTTGCCTATTTTGGAAATCGTAGATCTCTGTTCAAGCTTCGATTTGACGTATGGTAGGCCTTCTAACGATGTTCCAGTCAAAAGTTATGCCAATTTAAGCAGCAAAGGTCAAATAGTCAAAACTCGAATAATGAATTATGAAACTCAAATGATATGGGATTAAACTCGAATTATTAAGGTTGAAACTCGATCAAAGAAAGATGAAACTCGAACTATAAATGATCAAACTCGAATGATGAATTATCAAACTCGAATGATATGATATGCAACTCGAATGAAATGGAAATCAACTCGAATTACAAAGAAGTAAAACTCGGTCAATGCTTTATGAAACTCGGTCAATGCTTTATGAAACTCGGTCAATGAAGTATGAAACTCGAATAACAGGGATCAAACTCGGTCAAAACACCAAGCAAACTCGAATGAATATAGACTAAACTCGAATGGTTCCTTATGCAACTCGATTGATACTTATGTTTTCTCGGGTGATAGGTTTATAAAACTCGAATGAAACACAAACAAACTCGAATAACAACTTGATCAAACTCGATTAAAACAATGAATTCAGTGTTGCCCGAGTTTGAACAGGAATCGATCAAAATCAAGTTCAAAAATACAATTTTCAACAAAAATTCACGAATTGATTCCAGATTGAAATCGAACATGCGGTTATCTCAACTTCTATTCTTCCTTACTTCTTCTCACAATTACTAACTAACAAGTATTTATACAAAAGTTAACTATTAAGTAATTACAACACAACCCCTTGAACTTTATACAATATAGATTGTTTTCAACTCTACTATAAATTGTACCCAACAAGTACCGTGAGTACCTGTGAACACACGGGTTTCAGATGTGAACTTGCTCCGAAAAAAAAAGTTTTTTTTTTAATTCTTTTTAATATTCATTTAGATACAAATAATATAATGCTATTCGTAAAAAATTATATACATTTACACTTTCTATCATATTAGAAGTCATGTGAACGTGAAAAAATTCATGTGAACATGCTTAGTTGTGAACACACGTTCACAACAGTACAGTTCATGTGAACACACACGTTTCACATAGTTCTTGTGTGTGTTTATGTGTGATTTTTTGCAAATATTCTTGTATTATTAATTTAAACATGATTATGAAAAAAAACTTCCAAAAAAAATGATTTTAAGCGAGGTACCTCTGTTACTCCGCAAAACTAGTGGTACTCATTTGAACCCACATATATATATATATATATATATATATATATATATATATATATATATATATATATATATATATATATATATATATATATATATATAGGATTGGGTTCACATGAGAACCCCTATATTTTGTGAGAACGTGAGAACCACTCTAAAATTTGTGCATGCACCGTATAAAATTGTACATTTGATACTAAAATTAAATGTTTTCGATAAATTTATGCATTTCATGTAAAAAAATTACGCATCTCATGCTGTTATTTATCCATTCTATGTACGAATTGTGCATTTAAGAAAATTTGTGCATTTTGTTTATAATTTAATGAATATAATTTTTGAATGTAATTTTAGTGTTAGATTATGATGTTTATTAATATTTAAGACTAATAATGAGTTTAAGTAAAACTTTTAATTTTAAAATTTGTGCATTTGATGTACAAATTTGTGCATTTTGGAGTGGTTCTCACGTTCTCACGGTAACAAGGGTTCTTACCG
Source organism: Centrapalus pauciflorus (assembly GCA_020465985.1). Lineage (NCBI taxonomy): Eukaryota > Viridiplantae > Streptophyta > Magnoliopsida > Asterales > Asteraceae > Centrapalus > Centrapalus pauciflorus. The sequence goes on along the minus strand of JAANYP010000798.1, from coordinate 210,897 downwards.
GAACCCAACCCTATATATATATATATATATATATATATATATATATATATATATATATATATATAATATACTATATATATATATACTTACAACCATACTTATATATATATATATATATATATATATATATATATATATATATATATATATATACTTACAACCATACACAATAATTAGATTAAAGTAGGGATTTAACATGTGAAGGTGGGTGTGTGCATTTAAATAAATTCATGATTCATGAAGTCAATATGATTTCATTAAAAGAAAGTGGATAAATATATATGTGTGACTTTTAATGACTTGATATCAAAACTTATGTTTAAATTCATTAATACAAGGTTCATAAATTTATCACTTAGATTACGTTTATATAAATCATTACGATAAATGACATAACTACACATATGCAAAGGTATATTGTGCAATAAAACACCTTTGAAAAGCATGATATTGTTTATATTTCACAAATGAATAAGTACCATGGTAATGGATACACGTTTAAATGAATGAACATGCAAATGTAAGAACTTACAACCATCACATAAATTCATGAAAAGGTTCTTATATGCCTTTTTGAGGATTCAAGCGTGCAAATGTAAGCTAAACATGACTAAAAGTCACACATGTCCATGAAAAAGGACATTAATGCTTATAAGTTATCAGAATCATGTCAATTAAAGTTTAAAGCTAACGTTCATGCAAATGATAAACTCGGGACATGTTCAGATATTTCTGAACAAAGTAATAAAGTCTAAAGTTATTGAAAGTGTGTCAAAGTTTGTAAAGCCAAGCCAAGTCCAGAAAGCCAAAGTGCGAAGTGAAATCCTGAGATAACTCAGGTGACAGAGTAATCCGCTTGATAAAGCTAAAGTCAACAGCTCAGCTTAATTCAGTAAACAGTGAGTTATAGATATTCAGCTTCACATGCTCGATTCTGGATTGGACATATTGTTGTTCATAGCTTAATTGACATTCATTTATGCTCACCTGGATTGTGACCTGTGCTCACCATGGTTCGGTGATGCCCTGTGGATCATGATAACTATTTGATATATCATCTTGCACACATTGAATTTACAGTTCATCATAGTTATAGTTATAAACTGGTATTGCTATCATGACTTTGCTTATTTATGATTCTCATCATTGCTTGTGCCTTTGATGTATTGATTTCAGCTCAGCATATTTAGTATTGTCGGTCTATTGTTCTAGACCTTGCTATATCACCAATTCTATCAAACTTGGTAGTTGATTACTCCGATGCTCCCCCCACGTAGTCTACTGGTAGCTTGCCCAGTATTGAGTGGATAGCTTCCACTAAAAAGCATGCCCAGTACTGTAATTTGAATTTCACATTATTTACTATATCTTAGTTATGATTGCTATCGCGTTGCATATATGGGACCTAGACGCTTAAGACTGCCCCATAAGGGGTGGTCTTCATAAATGTATATTTCAGTCGAGTCATAGTAAGTTGCTACAACACTTATAGATTCATAATAGGTCGGTATGACATATAATTACTTCAATCAAATCATAATAGGTTCATATAACACATTTATACTTGTATTTACCAATTAATGGGTCGATACGGGTCATAAGAAGTTAGTATGAAGCATTTATACTTATAATTCATGGTGATAGGTTGGTATGAGAAATAATTACTTCAATCAAATCATAATAGGTTACTATGACACATTTACACTTGTATTTACCGATTAGTGGGCCGATACGGGTCATAATAGGTTATTACGAAGCATTTATACTTATAATTCATGGTAATAGGTCGGTATGAGACATAATTACTTCAATCAAATCATAATAGCTTACTATAATACATTTATACTTGTATTTATCGATTAGTAGGTTGAGACGGGTCATAATAGGTTAGTATGAAGCATTTATACTTATAGTTCATGGTAATAGATCGGTATGAGACATAATTACTTCAATCAAATCCTAATAGGTTACTATAACACATTTATATATGTATTTACCGATTAATGGGTCGAGACGGGTAATAATAGGTTATAATGAAACATTTATACTTATAACACATTTATAATATGTTGTACGTTTACTTACCCATGTAAGTCTTGCTTCCTCGTTAGCCCACCCTCGGTTTTCCCTGTAATGCATGTCGTGCCAGTTGTCGACAATCCCTGACACTTCCTTTTTTTTAGGATTCATCTGTTATAAAAAATACATCTTATTAATAGTAAACTAATAATGTACTGAAAACGTCTAATAATGTAAGAGATTTACTAAGAAATTTAAGGAAGACAACCATGTGCAACCAGGGTACAACTATGTTTCGATCTCCTCAAACAATTCAGCAAATTGTTGCTCAACCCCTGCATCTGATATTTTTTCATCTTCTACTGTCGGTTCACTTGTGTTCTGCTCCCCAATAAGGTCGTTCATGACATCAATCATCTCATCTGTTGTTGGAGCTATCTCATTCACAAATCGAGGAGCAGCCGGTTCACCATGTAAAAACCATTGAGTGTAAGATCGCTGAAACCCTTTCAGGTGTATGTGACCCTCTACTATATCGGGCAGGTGAAAATACATGTTCAAACACTTTCTACACGGACATCTTGGTTTTCCTTCTTCGTTGACGTAATTCTTCGCAATCTCCATAAAACTTGCTAGACCATCCAAAAACTCTTTAGAGTTACGTCTATTCCATGCACACCAACTCTTATCTCTCGTCACCTGCTTTATTACAAAAAGTAAAACCTGGTTTAACTTTTGAAAGATTGACATACACACACACACAATCATACATCATATACTTACACATATACATACACATATATATGCACAATCTTTTCATACATAAAGATTATATGCATCAACAATCTTAATTCGCAAAAAAAAAAGTACATTTCTAGTACATGCATACATACATACATACAAAAACTAATTTGATAAATCATTATTCATTACACAAATATAAAATCAATGGTTCAAGATATAAACACTAAATTTTAGCTGTATATATAACAAAAAAAAAAACCTAATTTTGTGAATCCAAATTCATGCCACATAAACATAATCAAGAATTTTATACATAAAAGAATCAAAATTTATATATAAACAAATCCAACTTTACAACCAGATTGATATATATATATATATATATATATATACCAATCTCGGATATATGTATGCTTGGATGTTGATGTGTGTGTGATGATGCAGAAAAAAACAGAAAAACAAAGACAACCCCTTTTCCTTTTCTTTCATAAATAAAGTATGTGTGTGTGCAGTGTGTGTCACTAAAACAATTCAGTAGCATTCCTTTTCATTTCCTCGCTGAAATTCGGATGGTGCAGATCCCAAAAGCGAAAACTGAAACAGCATGTATGTACATAAATATTCAAATCTCGGATGGGTGTTTGTGTATGTCATCATGTAGCAACCCCTTTTTGACTTATATAAAGCTACTGTTATATATATATATATATATATATATATATATATATATATATATATATATATATATATATATATATATATATATATATATATATATATAGAATATGGTTCGTGTGAGTACCTAAAAAATACAGAGTACCGTGAGTACCTGTGAACACACGGGTTTCAGATGTGAACTTGCTCCGAAAAAAAAGTTTTTTTTTTTGAATTTTTTTTAATATTCATTTAGATACAAATAATATAATCCTATTCGTAAAAAATTATATATATTTACACTTTCTATCATCTTAAAAGTCATGTGAAGGTGAAAAAATTCATGTGAACATGCTTAGTTGTGAACACACGTTCACAACAGTACAGTTCATGTGAACACACACGTTTCACATAATTCTTGTGTGTGTTTATGTGTGATTTTTTGCAAGTAGTCTTGTATTATTAATTTAAACATGATTATGAAGAAAAACTTCCAAAAAAAATGATTTTAAGCGAGGTACCTCTGTTACTCCGCAAAGTAGGGATTTAACATGTGAATGTGGGTGTGAGCATTTAAATAAATTCATGATTCATGAAGTCAATATGATTTCATTAAAAGAAAGTGGATAAATATATATATGTGTGACTTTTAATGACTTGATATCAAAACTCATGTTTAAATTCATTAATACAAGGTTCATAAATTTATCACCTAAATTACGTTTATATAAATCATTATGATAAATGACATAACTACACATATGCAAAGGTATATTAAGCAATAAAACACCTTTGAAAGCATGATATTGTTTATATTTCGCAAATGAATAAGTACCATGGTAATGGATACACGTTTAAATGAATGAACATGCAAATGTAAGAACTTACAACCATCACATAAGTTCATGAAAAGGTTCTTATATGCCTTTTTGAGGATTCAAGCGTGCAAATGTAAGCCAAACATGACTAAAAGTCACACATGTCCATGAACAATGACATAAATGCTTATAAGTTATCAGAATCATGTCAATTAAAGTACAAAGCTAACGTTCATGCAAATCATAAACTCTGGACATGTTCAGATATTTCTGAACAAAGTAATAAAGTCTAAAGTTATTGAAAGTGTGTCAAAGTTTGTAAAGCCAAGCCAAGTCCAGAAAGTCAAAGTCCAAAGTGAAATCCTGAGATAACTCAGGTGGCAGAGTGATCCGCTTGATAAAGCTAAAGTCAACAGCTAAGCTTAATTAAGTAAACAGTGAGTTATATATATTCGGGTTACATGCTTGATTCTGGTTGAGACATATTGTTGTTCGTAGCTTAATTGACATTCATTTATGCTCAGCTGGATTGTGACCTGTGCTCACCATGGTTCGGTGATGCCCTATCATGATAACTATTTGATATATCATCTTGCACACATTGAATTTACAGTTCATCACAGTTATAGTTATAAACTGGTATTGCTATCATGACTTTGCTTATTTATGATTCTCATCATTGCTTGTGCCTTTGGTGTATTGATTTCAGCTCAACATATTTAGTATTGTCGGTCTATTGTTCTAGACCTTTCTATGTCACCAATTCTATCAAACTTGGTAGTTGATTACTCCGATGCTCCCCCCACGTAGTCTACTGGTAGCTTGCCCAGTATTGAGTGGATAGCTTCCACTAAAAAGCATGAGCATGGTGTGGACATCATCATACTATTATTACTACGTCTCATCCTTGCGTGGCTGTTGGCGGTAGTCGACTTATATCATACTTGTTACCCACACTCCGCCTTGTTGTGTTGCATGTATTCTGATAAATCTATAATCTGACTAAGCATTGCTTACGGTTGTTGTTAAATCTCTTTACAGGAAAAGATAAAGGTAAAGCACTGTTGGACCTAGTACTTAGGTCTATCAAGATCAAGTGAAGCTTTAGACCCTACTCATCAACCTATAGGTACAGTTTTGCAGATGATAATTGTGGTGGTTGGGTAGATTTGCTTTGCTGAATGGAAGTCATGTACTAAATTAGCCTTGAACCTTTAAAAGTTTAATTTGAACTTTGTATGTTGTACTAAAATCTGTATTGAACTTAATCCTAATGGTTGTACTGTAATTTGAATTTCGCATTAATTACTATATCATAGTTATGATTGATATCGCGTTGCATATATGGGACCTAGACGCTTAAGACTGCCCCATAAGGGGTGGTCTTCATAAATGTATATTTCAATCGAGTCATAGTAAGTTGCTACAACACTTAGAGATTCATAATAGGTCGGTATGACATATAATTACTTCAATCAAATCATAATAGGTTCATATAACACATTTATACTTGTATTTACCAATTAATGGGTCGATACGGGTCATAAGAAGTTAGTATGAAGCATTTATACTTATAATTCATGGTGATAGGTTGGTATGAGAAATAATTACTTCAATTAAATCATAATAGGTTACTATGACACATTTACACTTGTATTACCGATTAGTGGGACGAGACGGGTCATAATAGGTTATTACGAAGCATTTATACTTATAATTCATGGTAATAGGTCGGTATGAGACATAATTACTTCAATCAAATCATAATAGCTTACTATAACACATTTATACTTGTATTTATCGATTAGTAGGTTGAGACGGGTCATAATAGGTTAGTATGAAGCATTTATACTTATAATTCATGGTAATAGATCGGTGTGAGACATAATTACATCAATCAAATCCTAATAGGTTACTATAACACATTTATATATGTATTTACTGATTAATGGGTCGAGACGGGTAATAATAGGTTATAGTGAAACATTTATACTTATAACACATTTATAATGTGTTGTACGTTTACTTACCCATGTAAGTCTTGCTTCCTCGTTAGCCCACCCTCGGTTTTCCTGTAATGCATGTCGTGCCAGTTGTCGACAATCCCTGGCACTTCCTTTTTTTTAGGATTCATCTGTTATAAAAAATACATCTTATTAATAGTAAACTAATAATGTACTGAAATCATCTAATATATAGCAAAGTTTAGGCATTTTACCTTCTTGTGACATGCATTAACGTATGTGGTGCTCCCATGATAGCTTGGGTATTATGATTGTTTTCGATTTGCAGAATTTGTTTGGGATCGATGCTGCCACTTTGGATCTAGGAAAATATTATCAATCAATTTATTCAATGTCGACTCCGTCAAACATCGAGGTGGATTTACCCTTGCATTTTGAAGATCCTCGTAACCGCCATTTCTTAAAAAATGTTCCTTACACCGATACTTGCTATCGGCATAGCGGTCCGCACACTGTCAATCAATTGATTGAAGAATTCGCTCATAGTCTGGTGCACTAGACTGCAGATCAAAATGTGACTACAAAACCAAAGAAAAATAATCAAACACTATATATAATTTACCTCAATCACCATTTACTATAATAATTTACCTCAATCCGCAGAAGTACTTTGACCCTCTCTTCAAAAGGAACCTGATCCCAACTTGGATAGTAAGGCGGGATGATATTGCATACGAAACTACCAGTTAAGGTAGTCAACATAGATGCATAATTCCCGAGTGGTCTGTATGTTTCTTCTATCGACCGATCGAAATCCATTGGCAGAGGTTGCATCGCAATCTTTGCTAAGGCTACCTCAAGATTCTTTCCAACAACGATTCCTCTTCTCGGGCGAGTAGCTTTAACATACAAATTAAATTATACCATATAGGACTTTAAAAGTTAAAATATCGAACTACAACAATATGTGCACAATATTAAGATACTTACATAACTTATGTGCACAATATTAAGGAACTTACAAGACTGTCATGGTGCATCTATCCTACTCGGCCCTCGATGAGGAGGATCACCGCCACAATCTCCACCATGTCCACGTGCAACTGCAGCACACTTATCTAAATGACAAACAAAAGTTAAATAATCGAACTACAACCATATGTCCACAATATTAAGGTACTTAAGAACTCAAATTGAAAACAAGTTACAACAAATGAACTTAAAACTCAAATTACAATTACAAGTAAGGTACTTACAAAATCAAATTTCAACATGTCAATCTGAATCGTCGCTTGAACAATATTGAGGTGTTTGATCACCATCTTCATCATTCATGTCAGCTTCTTCATCTTCATCACCCATGTCAACTTCTTCATCTTCATCATCTAAATGAACGACCTCATATTCATCATTAATGAAGTTGTCGTCGTCTAACACAAGCGGAGTAGTAGAAGTATCACGGACGACACTTGACTGATCGGGCATGACTCTACTAACACAAGGCAAGTCGCCCAAGTCCATAATCAACACAATATCATATGAGATATTGTTGTGTACAACATCCACGTTGCTAACATCATTGACGTTGAAAGATCCCAAACTTTTCGATGATTAACATCTTCGACAACTCTCCAATGATGGTTGTGAGAAGAGTCTTCAATGTAGAACACTTGTTTCGCTTGTGTAGCAAGGATGAATTGGTCATTTTTGTATGATTCGAAACTGACATTGAGGCTAGTAATATTATTCTTAGTAACGCATCATCCTTGTCTTCGATCGGTATTGAACCACTTACAACGAAACAACACAACCGAATAAGAATTCAGATAACTTAACTCTAATATCTCCTCCAACTGTCCATATAATGTTGAACAGTCTATTCTGGGAACTGTAATACCATTGTTTTGGGTGATATGTCGTATGTCATGATTATGTACCATAAATCTGACACCATTGACTATACAAGAGGTAAAACTATTTGCGTTGAAGTTAGTTACTTGTGCTAAAACATGTAATTCGTCGGTACACTCACTCACTCGGGGGGACCTTATTTGTCGTATAAAACAAAAAAACATATAAGTTTAAATAATATATTCTTATAAAACAATATGTTATGTGTGACATTAGTTTACCTTCATATAAAACCATAATGCAAACTCTTGTTGGAGATTTCTTTCGGGAACTTCAGAGTTACATTGGCTATATAAATAAAATTTAATAGACTTCACAATAATATATTTATTTAGGTAAGTTTCAAGTTAGAGATACTTACTCCATGTATGGTTGTAATTCAGGGCAGTTATTCAGTACATACCACTCGGCTGCTTGTCGAACTGAGTCTTGAAGAGTAGACATTTTTTCTTGGTAATCCGTCGACATTGTGACTCAAACACAGACAACTGCCTTTTTAGAACGATGATATCCTCATTCTGTCAGGACGATTAAACTTGGTCTGTACACCCTGAAGATACATGGAACAAAATGTCAAAGCTTCATCCGCTACATAACCCTCTGGGATGGAACCCTCGGGTTTAGCTTTATTTCTGATATAGTTTTTCAACTTTTTTATATATCTCTCAAAAGGATACATCCACCTCATGTATACAGGTCCTCCAAGAATAGTCTCCTCCGGCAAATGAATAACCAAGTGAACCATTATGTCAAAGAAGGCAGGAGGAAAAATCATTTCCAATTTACACATGATGTTTATCAACTCCTTTTTGGCTTTCATCATATCTTCAACAACCAACATTTGTGCACAAATCTGCTCAAAAAAAGTACATAACTCACAAATCGTGGTTGTAATATCCTTGTCTAGGTATCTACGAACGCCTATTGGTAGTAAGCATTGCATAAGAATGTAAGAATCATGAGACTTCAACCCCGTTATGTTGGTATCATTCTCAATCACTTTCTTCATAAAACTTGATCCAAACTCATCAGGAAGTTTTACTCATTTTATAAAATGGCAGTTACAACGTCTATTTTCTCTAGTAAATGAGTAAATCGGATGTGGTTTTATTGACTTGTCTTTCTTTTGAAGCCAGAGTTCTTTCTGAATACCAAACATTTTTTAGTCTTCTCTTGCATTTGGCGTGTCTTTAGATTTATCATTCATCAACGTACCCAATAAACTATCGCAAACATTTTTTTATATATGCATAACATCCAAATTATGCTTGAGTCGAAGGCAAGACCAATACGAAAGTTCGTAAAAAATGCTTCGTTCGGTCCAATTCAACTCTTTCAAATCATGTTTTCTTTTCAAACCTCTGTGATTATGATGTTTACCCGGATTAAGATTCGGTACGTGAGCTAGCTATTGTAGTATAATTGTGGTAGTCAATGGTTTAGGACGAGGTATTTTTCGTGTTGACCATCAAACAAGTCACATTTTTCTCCATCGATGACCAGGAGGTAACCACCGTCTGCGACCAACATAAGTCGTCTTCCCAATAACACGACATGAACGAGTGTCTTCATTACAAGTTGGACATGCTAGATACCCTTGGCCACTCCTGCCAAATAGACTACTACAAGAAGGGAAATCATTGATAGTCCATAATAATGCAACACACATTGTGAAGACAGTGTTTGGGAATGTATCTCTTGTTTGTACTCCTTCATCCCACAACATTTTTAGCTCGTCAACCAACGACTGCAAAAATTACATCCATGTTCTTCGCAGGTTATTTAGGATCTGGTATTAAATATGTCAACATAAACAAAGGCTCTTTCATACAATATCCATGGAGGCGTTTTGTATGTGGTTAAAATGGCTGGCCACATACTATAAGACAAATTCATATTACCGAAAGGATTAAAACCATCGGCAGCGAAACCCTATCGAACATTTCTAGGTTCTTTAGTGAACTCTGGATATTTTGTGTCAAACTCTTTCCAGGTGGTGCCATCAACCGGTGACGCATTTTTCCATCTTGCGATCGTCCAGTGCTATGCCAAATCATCTCTTTTGCAGTGTGTCTGGAACTATACATACGTTTAATCATGGAGTTCAATGGGAAGTAACACAACACATTCTGAGGAACTTTCTTCGCAGTTGTCTTATCATCGTACCATTTGACTATCACCACATATGGGACATGTATATTTTGATTCGTTATCTTTCGAGAACAAACAACAATCATTCTTGCAAACATGGATCGTTTGGTACCCTAATCCTATCTTTTTCATCTTCTTATTAGCTTCATAGTATGAAGTTGGAATCCTATTATCTTTAGGAAATGCAAACTTCAAAAACTCTAAAAGTTGATCAAATGAACTATCTGTCCATTTGTTCATGGCCTTCAAGTGTAAGAGATTTGCTAAGAAATCTAAGGAAGACAATCATGTGCAACCAGGGTACAACTATGTTTCGATCTCCTCAAACAATTCAGCAAATTGCTGCTCAACCCCTGCATCTGATGTTTCTTCATCTTCTACTGTCGGTTCACTTGTGTTCTGCTCCCCAATAAGGTCGTTCATGACATCAATCATCTCATTTGTTGTTGGAGCTATCTCATTCAAAAATCGAGGAGCAGCCGGTTCACCATAAATAACCATTGAGTGTAAGATCGCTGAAACCCTTTCACGTGTATGTGACCCTCTACTATATCGGGTAGGTGAAAATACATGTTCAAACACTTTCTACACGGACATCTTGGTTTCCCTTCTTCGTTAACGTAATTCTTCGCAATCTCCATAAAACTTGCTAGACCATCCAAAAACTCTTTAGAGTTACGTCTATTCGATGCACACCAACTCTTATCCCTCGTCACCTGCTTTATTACAAAAAGTAAAACCTGGTTTAACTTTTGAAAGATTGACATACACACACACACAATCATACATCATATACTTACACATATACATACACATATATATGCACAATCTTTTCATACATAAAGATTATATGCATCAACATTCTTAATTCGCAAAAGAAGTACATTTCTTGTACATACATACATACATACATACATACATACATACATACATACATACAAAACCTAATTTGATAAATCATTATTCAATACACAAATATATAATCAATGGTTCAAGATATAAACACTAAATTTAGCTGTTTATATAACAAAAAAACCAAATTTTGTGAATCGAAATTCATGCCACATATACATAATCAAGAATTTTATACATAAAAGAATCAAAATTTATATATAAACAAATCCAACTTTACAACCAATAATCTATAACCTTTTTAAATTTTAAAACAACTTCATATAATTATATATATGTAAAACTCACAAATAAAATACATTTAACAAAAAAGAAAAATTTGATACTATATTTTCTATGCATAAACTAAACATATTGATAACTAAATATATTTCAAACATCATTAACATTGTTTTTTTTCTAACAAGAACCTCACAAGATATGTTTCAAAAAGCAAATCAAATACTAAATCGAGAGTGTGGATGTGTTTGTTGTGCTACCGATCCAAGATCAGTTGTAGGGGGTGTGTGTGTGATTGTGGCCACTAGCCACCAAGCAGCCATTGAAGGCTGAGAGACAGAGATTGACGAAGACAGACAGAAATAGATGGATAAAGAAAAAAGAAACCATACCTGAGAAGAGTGGTGGTCAGAGAGTGGTCGGTTGTTGGCGTAGGAAGGGACATATCGTGATGGATCGACTACAAAAAGAGAGAACAAGAGATTAAGAGAATGAGTCACGGAGAGATCGAGAGATTGAGAGAAAGAAACATACGTGAGAGTGTTTTGCGTCGGTGGAGGACGACGGCGAAAGAGGACGAGAGGGAGATAAAAGGGGAGGAGAGAAAAGGGTTGCTGCGACGAAATGGAAAACAAAATGAACAAACGTAGGGTTAAAGCGGCGAGGAAAATGGCCCGCTTTTTCATGATTTGCGACGACTGTCATCGTAGAAATGGTAATTGTCGTCGCAAAAGATAATGTCATCGCAGACTAGGATATGTCGTTGCAAACAACTTCATCGCAAAAAAACCAACTTTCTTGTATGGAATGCAGCACCTTCTCAATGATCGTGTGGTTTTATGAAGAACTATACATATGTTTGTTGTCATTGTTCATTTATTGACTCATCATATGCTTAAGCTTTCATTTGTTTGATTTCTTCGAGTTTTCCGCCGGTATTGTTTCTTATCTTCAACATCACCAATGTGGAAGTTGTAAAAAATTCGATTTGTTTGAAAACGTCTTGCCCACATGATAATGATGCTGGTTTTTTTCATTTTCGGTGTGGTGGTTCCTGCTCTTCATCGTCTTCAGTTTACCTAAGAATGAGGCATCCGATGACGGTGTTCCGACATTAATTGACCCCTATGACGTTTTTGATTTTTTTACGTTGGGGTTGGAGAAACTCGTTCATGTCTAGTACGTATCCTGTTTTGGATGTTAGCGAAGCACATTCCATGTCGAGTCGTATGGAAACGACCTATTTATGATGGTTTCCTTGAATTGTTCGTGTGTATTCATCAATACTTCATAATCACTCTCGTCAGACCGTCGGTTGTTTTAGTTATTATTCAACAAACTATTGAACTTTTTGCATTTTTCATTCATTTACTTCCATTTTGAGTTGATTTGATGAACGGTGCGGGTCGTTCCAGGTAATCGACTTCCAAAATTCTCCAAAGCTTGCACCCAAAGTTTGTCACGTTTATAGTGTTTCCGATTGTTGGATCCTCGAAAGTACTAATTCATGCTTCCGCCAACGTTTTTTCTTCTAGAGACGTCCACTTAGTCAGTTTTGCGAGACCTCTTTTTGGAACCAGTGATGGTGATGGTTCATCATCGTCGTTGTCATTAGATGTCTCGGGAATGGCTTCGACGTCTTCGTTGTCAGATTGTGGTTCATGGTAATCATCTAGAAATTTTTCAAAAACGCCGTTTAATGTGTTTGACAATAAGGATTTAAAAATTAACTTCGTGAGAATTTTTGGGAAAATTGTGGTATGTATGAAATTTGTTGTGAAGAATGTGGGTTTTATGGAATGTTTGATGAATATGGTTGTTGAAACAAAGGTTGGATAAATGGTACGTATGGAATTGGTCGAGAAAATATATGTTGAATATTTTGTTGTTGTGGTGGATGAAATGGAGAAGTAGTGCAAGGATAGTTATTACTGCATCGACGCTCGAGGTGGACTGTTTGCCAGTATTCTGATTCATTTTTTACAAATAGAATTGGAGTGATTTTGGTTATGATGTGTTGAGAGATTTTGGAGAGAATTGAAATATGAGAGATTGGTTTGGTGTGAATTGTTGTGAATGTAAATGGTTGTATTTATAGGGAGAAAAAAGAAAAAAAATAATTTATATATATTAAACGGTTGTATGATAGTTGAAGGAAGAAAACTAAAAAAAAGCAAGAGTCGTTGAAACCCTAAAGAAGTCATTGGGCGGGGACGTTGAACTGGGTTCCTGCCGGAGAAAGGGGGGTGGTAAGGCCATTGGCCCAGCGGCTTGACCATATCACACACTCTAATGTCATAACCAATGTTTGAGTCCAATTTTCTCCCGAATACTTGCATCCCTCAAACCATTGCTCTAATACAAACTGAATTAATATCTAACCACAATCAATACTTGGATAAACAACCACACATAGTGTAATACAATATTTCAATGCACTAAAGTGCTACAAATGGAAATGTCTAGAGTGGACTACAACATACTCTTAATTAATTACAACAAAATTGATATTATCAGCCCAAAACTACACTAAAAGAAAAATGGTTGATATTTACTGAGTAGCTAGTTGTCAAGTAGTCTTGAGTTACACAAAGCTAGGACGAAGATCCCACAGATGCCTTCTCCTTTTCCTATAAAATATTGTTAACAACAGGGTTAGCTTATTTACTTAGTGAGTAGATAGATTATATATTCCACATAGGTTTTATGCAGCTTTTAACTGAGCAATAAATGTTCCTTCGTACCATATGCATGGGTCCCAATATGTATTCATCGTGAAAAGAACACAGATCCCAATATACACTTGTATCATCATGTGGGGATCATGGATCTCAGTATTTGTGTATCAGCGTGCGGAGGACAGATATCCTAAATCGTATAACGACCGTTCAAAGTAACGATCGGGATGCACAACCTGGTGGATATAATATATATGGGTTGATTGGTTTTCTAATAGTGGTACCTACTATCCTTGTCTCCGCCACGGTCACACCAGAGTTTAGTAATATCATGCAAAAGCATGTACAAAAGATGCACATCAAATATTTGTTGGCTATCATGTGTAAACATGTCGAGCAACTATAAATCAATAAAAAACATATATATATATATATATATACAATGTCAATCAATATGATGAGCAACTAGAACATGCACCGATGGGGTTTAGCCCATTTGGTATGAGACGTGACATGTAAGTGTGGGATCATGAGTTCGAATCTCGTCGGAGGCAAGTTGGAATTAGGTGGTGAAAGTAAGTTCTGAAGTCCCCATTTGGGGCAAATTGGTAGTTTAGTAGTAGGAGTAGGTTAGTTTGCCATTAAAAAAACAAACTAGAACATGTCATTTCAAATTTAAACCATGTATGAATGCAATTAAAACAGATGTTATAAAAGGAATTGGAATCTGCAAGGAATTGAATTGGAATCCAAATCTTGTTTGGTTGGCTAAAAATGAAATTGGAATCCAATTTCATAATTCGTTGGTAGGGTAGGATGGGATGGGTGGGTAGAGGTGGATAAGTTTCTAAGGTAGGAATAGGATGAGATGGATAAGGTAGGGTGGGTGGGTGGGTGGGTGGGATGGGATGGGGTATGTAGGGTGGATGAGGGATGGGTGGGTGGGTAGTAGGTAGAGTAGTTTGGATAGCGTAGGTAAGGTAAGGGTAGGTAGGTTAGGTGGGTAACATATGATGGATGAGGGATGGGTAGATGGGTAGGGGTAGGTATGGTGGGTAGTAGGTAAGAGTAGGTTGGACGGCGTAGGTAAGGTAGGGGTAGATGGGTAGCGATGGGTGGGATGAGGTAGGGTAGGGTAGGTAGGTATGTAGGTAGGTAGGGGTAAGTATGGTGGGTAGTAGGTAAGAGTAGGTTGGATAACATAGGTAGGGTTGGGGTAGGTGGGTTAGAGGTGGGTGGGATGAGGTAGGGTAGGGTAGGGTGTGGGTGGGTGGGTAGGTAGTTAGGAACCGTAGGGTGGGTGGGGTAAAATAAGACATGGTCTAGTGTAGTGTGTTAAACGTAAGGGGTATTTTTATTATCAACCACATTCTGTTTTCAAATGGAATTAAATTCCAACCATAATATGAATGAATGTTATTTTCCTTCATTCATTGGAAAATTTCAATTTTGATGAAATCCAATTTCCTTTTTATAGTTGAACCAAACACATGAATTGACTGGAATTGGATTCCTTTCCCCTTCAATCCCCTCGGATTCCAGTGAACCAAACGCCATCATAGGGGCATACACAATCCCTAATATGACCACAAGTTGTGCCTTGGTTTTATCTTTGCCTATTTGTGCTATACAAGCCTTTACTTTATAAATTAAGTCTTTAGACTCTTTTCTTATGCTAGTGTGGGTTAGATAACACCACAAGAAAACATGTTTTATCATTTCATATTGTCCATATCGGTATATATTCGATAAGTGCATTTCTAATCAAATTTCTAAGTCTGATCGACAAGTCTCGAATCCTTGCTTGATCCCGGATTTGGCCGAAATTCAAATCCCTTATGAGTCTGAGATTTGGATCGCACTTAAGTCAGGGATTTCAAACTTGTTTATTCATACAAAAAGATCCATATTACATATAAACAGACCTTAAAGTACTTAACTTTTACCCAAAACACATTAACAATCATTTACCAAGTAATTTCATCATCAATTTATCTCATTTTAGTACTTGCACACACACACACACACACACATGCATCATTCTCATAACAGCACAAGCATTCAAATCTCCATATTCTAGCAACCCCTTTTGTCAATTTATTTATCAATAATAAACACCACAGATTATTTATTTCATCTCTAATGCTTAATACATATTTCAAAACTTTAATGAAGTAAATAGATTTCAAAGCTTAAACATCAGTTTTATAACCCTTTTGACAGCAATAGCATGTATATGAGTTTGTTATTAATAATTTAGAATAATCAAGTACTAATGAAACACCCCGTTTTAATAACGTGGCGTTGTTTACCAATTAAAATTTTCAGAATTTTAAAGTAAAAGTGGAAGTCTAACTGATACCACGAGTCATCAAACTCTAGATCATGAAGCTGGTGGTTTTCCCTTATCAGGTTTAACATTGTCCCCACAACCTGGGCAAATCGTCGCCTAGCGAGTAACAGGATTTAATAGCTCAAATAGCATAAACAATATGAATGATATAAGTTATTAGGCACAAATTCAACATATGTAGCACACAGCCTTCCCAACAATGCGTCCACGAATAAGGTAATGTGTGTAGCATCCGGCCTTCCCAGCAATGCATACACAGTAAACACAGCTCGCGGCACTCCCGTCCTACAGCGTATCAAATATACATGCAACCGTATAGGCATGCAATCCACACATAAACACACAGTATGCATATCGGGGAAAAGGGTTCTCATATAATAGCTCATGGTGATAAAATGAATAAACGATATAAAGTTTAACATGGCAATGAAGCGATAAACATGGCAAGAGAAATGAAACAGATATCCCGTATAAACATATCATAAATGATCATTCGTGAATATTAAATCAATTACTCGCCAACTAATCGATATCAGCAGAATACACGACTGATAGCTAAAGTCTAGACGAAATCACCAGAGTTCTGATATCAAAGTACATTGCCTAATTATTGATATTCTTAATTCTAAATTTATTAAGCTCGTTATTTATATAATAAATTGAAGTTCGGGACCAAATCGGTAACGTAGATTTATTAGTTAAAGCTTACTAATTAGTTCCAACAATCATTTATTTAAGATTCATTAAATAAATATTAAACTCTCGCACGAAGGTAAAAAAATTAATTAAATTAATTTTATTTGAAACCTCTTGTATTTGAATTAATCCATATGATACTTCTTAACTCAATATAAAATAATTAAGTTAACAGTCTAATTAAATTTTAAACCCATATTACATTCAAATAATTACCCCATAGCTTCATAATCCAAAAAAAAAAAGTCATTTTAACTTTCCCCAAATAAACAATAGTTAACAATCCTATTTAACTAATTAACCCAATAACATTTAGTTGGAAGCTCACACGCCAAAGAAAGAATTAAAGTAACCCACACCAACAAATAAAAGGTCTAAGTTATATATGTAAATTAACTTATCCAAATTTAACTACTTTAGATCCACTAACCAACAAATGTAAGACCCAAAATCTGATTTATAAATTTAAATGTATAAACTCAAAAATACTCAGCCCAACTAATTTATGTGATTTAGGCCTAAAAAAGATACCAACTAACAACTCCATTCTCTATCTCGTTGAAGTAGGAGATGAAGACATCAAATGGATTAAATGGAAATGGTGCAATTGGCAATTAAAATGAATTAGTCCCAAAACTCTTTTAATGCAACCGGCCCAAAATAATCAAAGAATAACTCAATTCCGATTTTAAGCTAATATGGCCCAAGACAAACAAACACATGTCCTTTTCTCTCTTGCTGGACGAAAACAGGAGGCGCACGGCAGACATCAAAAGAAAAATACACAGCAGCGCCGGCTGGTGTCTTGCCCGCTCAGATCGCCAGCCAGAGGAGGTGGTGGCGCTAGCCGGCCACCCGGCTGGTCGGTTTTCTCCGACGAATCCAACCATCACCATTGATTTCCATTCTTCTAACCCTCTCAATTTCTTTATTTTTGTTTAAAATTCATATCTCCAAAAAATGTGGAAATCGTTCATTTGGTCTCCAACCTATTAATCCTCTAAAGTCATTTAAATCATATTTCTAATCATATTTTTATTAATTTTATGTCAATTTCGGATTAGAACTCAAAACTAGGGGTGTAAATGAGCCGAGCTACTCATGACCTACTCGAGCTCGACTCGCTAAAAGCTTGAAAAAAGCTCGAATTAAACGAGCCCGAGACGAGCTCGAGCCTAAATTCGAGCCCGTTTGATAAACGAGCTCGCGAGCCTAAACGAGCTTAAACGAGCCTATATATAAATATATTTTTAAATTAATAAATATATAATATATGGATTAAATAAGTATAAATATATTAAAATAACAAGTTATATATATTATATTAAAAGATTATTTAAAAATTAACTAAAGAAATTAAAATATATAATAAACGAGTCGAGCCTGAGCCGAGCTCGTGCTTGGAAAATTATTCACGAGCCGAGCTCGAGCTTTACATACGAAGCTCGAAACGAGCCGAGCTCAAGCTCGAGCCTAAAACTTTTAAACGAGCTGAGCTCGAGCTTAAATGGGCTCGGGCTCGGCTCGGCTCGGCTCGTATTTAAATCCTCCATTGATGAACTTCGAGCTTTTAATTTAATAAAAAGAAGAAAGTGATGATGTTAGATGATGTTAGCCATTCATTTTCAGGTTATACATTCATTTCTATAGACATTTTAATGGTTCAACCAATTAACAAAATCAAATGACGGAAATAAATATTTATTTGGGTTGAGTAGTTACCTTAAAATTTCAAGAACAATGGTGATGAAGGTGATGAAGGTGTTGATCAAAATCTTGTATTCCAGACCCAAATAAGAAAGAAACTCATATTTCAAGTGAGTGTGTGTGTTTTGCTTGAACAAATGAAGAAATGAAAAGAAAGGATGGTGAAGGTGGTGGTGGGGGTGGTAGCTTATGTAGCACAAAAAAAAATGAAATTTGATTAGAATGGTCCCATGTAATCTCACGATTTGTTATTGTTTATTTTTCTTTTCCTTTACGTATTACATACATACATTCATATATACAAATAATATTTTTTTAATACTTTTAAAAAATAAGAATATGATGAATTTGCTTCTCCATATTTTTGGTTCCCAAAATTCTTAAATTCATTATATCTCTTATGAGAATGCCAACATCTGAGTTTGATATCTTAAATCGTATTTTCTCGAATTAAATAATTGAATTAAACGACTCAAATTTAATTAATTACCTCGAAATTTACGGGTGTTACAACTCAGCATCAAAAATTTTACCTTAAACCAAATGTTTGATGCAGTCTAAATCCTTAGAATAGTTTGTCACCTCTTTCACTGCTACTTTCTAGCTAAACATCCATAAAAACACCAAAAGTGAACATGAATTTTGTTGTCGCTAAAGATGATGTGTAGAAATGAAGAGTCTTTTAAATTTCTACATGGTTTTGGTTGAATAAATATGAAATGCAATTAGATATTCTTATTCCTCATTGTTTAAGTTTTCCAACCATCTAAAGATCATATCCTAACTCCTTGTAGATTGCTCACAAAGCTAGAAAGAAGTTTAAGGTGTCTTCTTGAGTTTGTAGAGAGAATGTGGGTTTACATGTACAAATGAGGTTGCTAATCGGCTACCCTCATTTTCCTCTTTATTCTCGTCCTCTTTCATTTCTTAAAAAACTCGAGCTTATTTCACGGTAGCCAGTCTTTTTCAAACACAACACACAACTCTTCATAATGAGGAAATACCTTGTTTTTTCATTTGGAAGCTTCTTACAAACAAATTACATGCCATAAAATTATATATAGAATAATAAAAGGAACAATCTCAAATAGACCAAGATCAAATTTCGGGTAATTTCTTGGTGAACATGATCTGCCTAGATACTTAAGAACATTTTCAAAAAAATTATAAAAAACTAAGAACTATAGAAATCATGCAATGGGTTATGGGGTCATATACAAATCTAGAAGTATTGGAGCCACGAATCATATCATGAACAATTTATAATCTTTTTTCATCACTTTTATATTTTATTTTATATTGGCTCATCTAATAAGCCAGAAGTTGGTAGTTCTTTGTTTAGGACTTGTTCCAAATATTGTAAGTAGCCCGATTTAAAGTCGTTTTCGTCTATAATTCCACCTTCATTGGCCATATTCACCAAAGCCTAACAAGCTTTTTTAAATCCCTCTCTTGCGTTGTCTATTATGTAGTTTTCTAGTATCTTGTTAGTTTTAATAAAATATTGATGTTATAAAAGAATGGTGGTCCATGGTCGATGTTTCGTTATTTGACTCATCATACCTATACCATAATCGTAATGATTCGAATATAGTTATTACAATATTTTTGTTCAAATCCACAATTCAAACATCAGTATTCAAAAACACACAAGATTCAAATATTGTTATTACAAACCAAGAATTCAACAAGATTCTAGTATCTAATGTGAAGCCCTCCATGAGTCCATGATTTAAACGTAGATTGCGCTAAAGAATCTCTGGATGATAACCACTCATTTAAAGTCTCATTTGAATTTATTATATCCTCCTTTTTAACTCCAACATCTTCGTCTAGTTACCCTTCGTTGTCAAATGGATCTATATGCATTTCTTGTCTTATACATAATTATGGAGACAACATGCCATAATGATCTAATTTTTTTTATTTAATAGAATATTGCGAGTTATCTTTAGAAATCACCCCATGTAGTATTCAAGATTCCAAAACACATTTCGTGAACATTTCATGCACACGAATGCTTCAAGTTAAAAATTCCTTGGTCATCACAAGTTGGTGTCAATCACGCCATCATTTAAATGATATATTTGACCTATGTAAGGGGATAGTAACCTTCTCCATTTATGTATCCAATATCAACAGACTAATAACCTAGTAATAGATTATAATAGTCAATACACTATCAGACTACTATCATTAAATTATAGTCGTAACATCTATTAACAAATTTTGTCTTGAAACTTTTAATCCATGTGGGAACACACCTTCAAAACATTTGTTAGAATATCATTCTTCCTTATTCTATGTGACACCCTTGCCACCTTAACCACCATTTACATAACACCCAGGATTAACCATCAACACACAAATTACTTAATGATCTGATACCTTAATTAAAGTGCGGAAGCAAAAATACATAAATAAAATAATACAAATTTTGTCAAACACCCTACGGTGCTACATAGGCTACACGTCTAAGTCTACAAACTCGACAGTAATACATCATCCCCAAATTTATCACAACAGTAATTCCATAAACCAAATACCAAGTTAAACAGTAGAAATCTTCAAATACTTCAGCAAACGTCCTAGCTAGATGGTCCCGCAGCGGATTAATCTTTTCCTGTAAAAATGTAACAACTGAAGGGGTAAGCTAATGCTTAGTGAATACCAAATGATTTTACCCATTCTACAAATCTTTATGATGCCACCCAGAGTAACCGCGGTAACACATACCGTATACTCCACACGTACTCAAAGTACGCAAACCCGAGCCGCAGCTCCTTCGAGCTGACACTCGGCATAAGAAAACCAACCATCTAAGGCAGACATTACATCGGGGATGACTTACTGTCTATCCTGACCACAGAGGTGTCAAACTCTTGGTCATATAGCACAGTACCATCAGAGTTCAGATGCGACCACGCAGGTCCATCAAAAGGATGCACAACAAATGAACGGACATGCAACAAGTATGAATGTGCATCAATACATATACGCAAGTTAGTAGAGTGCCAAACGAATATGATACAACATGCCTCAGCAGGCAAAGCAAACATAAAGCAGATGCAGCAATGTTAAAATCAAAGGTACTCACAGTGGGTGCGTTATTAACTTTATCCAAATTTTATTTCTCCTTGGGCTTTCAACCGGATCACAAAGTACCCCACTGTGGGTTAAACAACACCACAAGGGATCTGTTAAATCAGTTGTAACAACACATTGTGTCAATAACTTGTTTAATTCTGTAAAAAACCAAATTTTACAACATTTGATCCCCATTTCGGATTCAAGATAATTTCGAATCCCATTTCGAACCATAGCTAAATTCAAACCTCAACTAAGTTTGAACCCATCTCAGGTATAAACCTAATCCTTTGAGTAACTTTTGTTATTTTATGCGATGTCTATGTGTTTCATTCAATATATTCGAATTTAAGGAGTGGGTTTAAATTTTAGGCATCAAATTCGGATGTGTGAGCTTAAATTCGAACCCCAATCTCGAATTTGAGGGGTTAAATTCGAACCTTCTTCGAATTTAGGACTTAAATTCGAACCACAATCTCGAATTTGAGGTTAAAGTCGAAGACCATGTGTTAAATTCGAATACATACTCGAATTTAGTACCAAAAATCGAGTTTGTTCTTGCATTTCGACTTTGTTCTTGGCATTCTCGAATTTGTTCATATATACAGCTTAAATCATACATTTCTAAGTCCAAAAACACAAATATGATACGTATTAAGCCTAGTTTCGATTCTATTACACATACTCTATCATGATCTAGTTAAAACTCAAGTTAAATTAGCTCTAAATCACATAAAAATGATAAACTCGAATGCATATCTTCAAAACCGAAAATGTAAGAGCCTAAAAGGGTCGATTCTTACCTCAATTCGTACGAAAACACGAATGCAACCGTAGATTGTTGTAGTACTCCTCGAGATATTTCCGATGACGTATAGAACTCGATAATCGGCCGGTCGGTTTGGGAGAAAATCTAGAGAGAAGGTAGAGAGAATTCTAAAGAGAGAAAGTAGAGAGAGAGAGAGAGAGAGAGAGAGAGAGAGAGAGAGTAAATGTGGAATGAATGGCTTTTTGGCCTTTTTTATTCAACTTTCATCATTCTTGCACATTTCACTCCTCAACTTATCCGGTTCCATATAACTCTGATTTATGCTTAATTTTATCATCACTAACTTTTATAATTCATAATAGTAATTATTAATTCTCAAACTTCATAGCTTCTTAAAATAGCAACCAACTTTGATAAAAGTACAATTCAACTTAAATCACAAATTTTAAACTAATAACCTCAAATACATAAATTTTATCATCAGGATGTTACAGCATGGGCTCCACCACGCTCAAACTTCGTCCTCGAAGTTATGTGGATTCAAACAATTGCGGATATTTCCTTAACATTTCCGACTTAGCCTCCCATGTATGATTCGCTCCCTTATGATGTTTCCAACGTATAAGCACCATTTCAATCTCCTTGCTTCTCAATTTCTTTACTTTAGTATCTAAGACACATTCCGGCTCTTCAACATACCGGAACCTTTCATCAATCTGCAACTCAGTGTGATCTGCCCAATCTTCGTTTTCGGTTGTGGACGACTTTCTAAGGTTCCCCACATGGAACACCGGGTGTATTCCTGACATCTCTTCAGGCAATTCTAAATGGTATGACTGATTCCCTACTTTCTCGGAAATCCTGAATGGTCCGACGAATCTCGGAGCCAACTTTCCTCTCTTCACGAATCGTGTAACACCTCTCATAGGTGACACTTTCAAATACACTCAATCATTTACCTCAAAGTTAATTGGTTTGTGCCTCCTATCGTAGTAACTCTTCTGGCGATCCTGGGCCGCTTTCATATTTTGTCGCACCAACTGTATCTTCTCATTTGTCTCTTGTAGTAATGTCGGCCCAGCAATCGACGTTTCCCCTGTTTCTCTCCAACAAGTAGGAGTCCTACACCTCCTCCCATATAATGCCTCAAACTACGCTTTCTTGATCGTCGCGTGGTAACTATTATTATATGAAAACTCGATCAGTGGCAAATGATCGTCCCAATTGCCACCGAGGTCCAATACACACGACCTCATCATATCTTCAAGCGTTAGGATGGTCCGCTCACTCCGACCATCAGTTTGCGGACGGTAAGCTGTACTCATTGCTATTCTCGTACCCAACCCCTCTTGTAAAGCCGACCAAAAGTTGGAAGTAAATCGGCTATCCCGGTCCAATACAATGGACTTCGGTACTCCATGTCTAGCAACGATCTCATCCATGTAAATGTGAGCCAACTTTTCCAATGAATAGCTTTCTCGAATCGGTATAAAGTGTGCGCACTTAGTTAACCGATCAACTATCACCCAAATTGCATCGTGTTGACGCCTAGTTTTCGGCAACTTTGTGACAAAGTCCATAGTGATATGCTCCCACTTCCATTCCGGAATGGGAAGCGGTTGCAAACTGCCATAAGGCTGCTGGTGTTCGGCTTTCACTAACCGACAAGTTCTGCATCTTTCAACATACTGGCCTATATCTTTCTTCAATCCCGGCCACCAGAAGTCTGCCTTTAATTCGTTGTACATCTTTGTGCTCCCGGGATGTACAGAAAATTTCGATTGGTGAGCTTCTTCTATGATCACATTTCT
The DNA here is from genome assembly GCA_020465985.1 of Centrapalus pauciflorus. Lineage (NCBI taxonomy): Eukaryota > Viridiplantae > Streptophyta > Magnoliopsida > Asterales > Asteraceae > Centrapalus > Centrapalus pauciflorus. The sequence continues at coordinate 186,404 of JAANYP010000798.1, read as the reverse complement.
CATGCCTCCATACTTTGGCACCCAGATTCTTCCGTAAATTCCTTTCAAACCCGATTCACTAGTTTCTATATTCTTCATTTGCACCCTTATATCCTCATTACCAACATTTTCATCTTTCAAGGCTTCCTCTTGTGCGGCCTTGACATCATCAATAATAGTGGAGGTCAGCATTGTAGACGTCATCATGTAACAGCAATCCTTAGCATATGTTTTGCGACTCAAAGCATCGGCTACCACGTTAGCCTTTCCAGGATGGTAAAGGATCTCACAGTCATAATCCTTTATTAGTTCCATCGAACGTCTCTGCCTCATGTTAAGTTCTTTCTGGCTGAAAATGTACTTCAGGCTCTTATGGTCCGTGTATAATTGGCACTTAGTACCGTACAAATAATGTCTCCATAACTTTAAAGCAAAAGTTACAGCTGTCAACTCAAGATCAAGAGTTGAATAGTTCTTCTCATGCTGCTTCAACTGTCTTGAAGCATATGCTATAACCTTTCCACGCTGCATCAATACAGCGCCTAACCCCGGTCTCGAGGCATCCGTATACACCACAAAATCGTCATTGCCCTCAGGTAAGGCAAGTATCGGCGCCTCACTTAATGCTTTCTTCAGAACCTCAAATGCCTCTTGTTGCACGTTTTCCCAAACAAAAGGTACATTCTTCTTTGTTAATGCAATCAAGGGAACTGCAATCTTTGAGAAATCCTTAATAAATCTCCGATAATACCCTGCCAGCCCAAGAAAACTTCTAACTTCGGTAGCTGATCGAGGCGGCTCCCAATTCTTTATTGCTTCAACTTTGGCTGGATCCACAGACATCCCAGCCCCTGAAATCACATGTCCCAAAAACTGAATCTGTTGCAGCCAAAACTCACACTTTGAGAACTTGGCATACAACTTTTCTTTTCTCAGCAATTCTAATAGTTCCCTTAGATGTTCAGCATGCTCAGCTTCAGTCTTAGAATACACCAATATGTCATCAATAAACACAATTACCGATTTATCCAACATCGGTCTACATACTCTATTCATTAGATCCATAAATACTGTCGGGGCGTTGGTTAGCCCAAAAGGCATTACCAGAAACTCGTAGTGACCATACCGAGTCCTGAAAGCTGTCTTTGGCACATCTTTCTCTCAAACCTTCAATTGATGATATCCTGACCTCAGATTAATCTTAGAAAATACACTAGTGCCATGCAACTAATCAAACAAATCGTCTATCCTCGGCAACGGATACTTGTTCTTAATAGTCAACTTATTCAACTCCCGGTAATCAATGCACATTCGCATTGTGCCATCCTTCTTTTTCACAGACAAAACAGGGGCTCCCCAGGGTGATGAACTCGGTCGAATGAAGCCCTTGTCCAACAACTCTTGAAGCTGTGTCATCATTTCTTTCATCTCGGTTGCGGCAAGGCGATAAGGAGAACGAGCTACCGGTGCAGCTCCAGGGATCAGATCAATTCTAAATTCCACTTGTCTCTCAGGCGGTACGCCAGACAAGTCTTCCGGAAACACATCCGGGAATTGTGAAACAACAGGCACATCGGCCAAAGTACTCTTCTCAGCCTTGGCATCAATAGCATATGCCAGGTAGACGTCACACCCCTTTGCAACAAGCTTTCGAGTTTTTGCAATGGTCAACAGACACAGATCCCCACTTCTCCTATCCCCGTAAATACAGATTTCACGCCCCTGCGGTGTAGTTATCTTTATCATCCACTTCTTACAAACTATGTGAGCTTCATTCTCTATCAACCAATCCATCCCGACAATCACGTCAAATTCACTAAACTCAATCGGAATCAGGTCCAAATTGAAGACTACATCTTCAATTACTAACGTGCAGTTACGGTATACGTGGTCTACCTTGACTAGAGTGTTACTAGCAATTTCTATGTCAAGTATGGCAGATAATTTAGACAAAGGCATGGCAAGTTTTTTTGCAAACATAGTAGATATAAACGAGCGATTGGCACCAGAATCAAATAGCACTCGTGCAGGTAAAGAGTTAACTATAAACGTACCCGTAACCACCTCCGGGTTTTCTCTGGCCTCCTCTGCGGTAATCTGGAATGCACGAGCTGGTGCCCTTTGTGGCTGGTTCCGGCGGTTGACTGAACCACCACTAGATCCTCCAGATGATCGAGTCGACGATGGAGCAGCAGCTGCTGGAGCGTTCTTTCGGCAGTTTCTACTATAGTGCCCCCATACACCACATTTATGGCAAGCATCCGATCTCCGTGGGCACTCATTCTGATAGTGACCCAACTTTCCACAACAAAAACATGAACGTCCGTTGGTGCACTTGCCGAAATGTTCTAAATGACATTTGTTGCAGTACTGTGGCTCAGTGTTGATAGAGTACGCTCGAGCACGGCCAGAAGAACTAGACTGTCGACGGAAAGACTGTTGTGGTGAATATTGGGATGATCGTGAAGAACCCGAGTAGCCTCCGTCGCGTTGACGTTTCGATGGTGAAGGTTGTGTTGGGTTAGCTGAAGCAGCAGCAGACCCCATTCCGTACCCTGACATACTTAGAATCTGTTCCACATTTCTGGCGGCTTCCAGTAGACCAGAAAATGTGGGGTAGCGTACATTGCTCATCACCCTTCGGATTTCCAAATCAAGACCAGCCTCAAACCTGGTCACTTTCCTTTCCTCAGTATCCACTTGATGAGGCGCGAACAAACTTAGCCTCGTGAACTCTACAGCATACTGGGACACAGACTTAGTCCCATGTATCAACGTCATGAACTTAGCCTCCAATCTTCGGCGCTCATCGGCCGGGCAATATTGCTGAGTGAAAATTTCAGTAAACTCAGCCCATGTCATTACGGAAACCTTCTCCATTGTTAAGGCATTCACCATCGAATTCCACCACATAACTGCATCTTTGGTGAACATTGCAGTAGCGAACTGGACCATGTCCTTCTCAGCACAATCGCTGATTCAGAATGTCCGTTCAGTGGCTGTTATCCATTCCAAAGCGGCAACAGCATCACCCAGTCCATTGAACTCGACTGCTCCATTTCCTTTAAAGTCTTTGAAACGACAACCCCTGGGCTTATTAGATGACCCAGTGTTGTCATCTTGCTCGTCATTGTTTCCCCCCTCCTTTTCCTTATTCTTCCTTTTGTCTTCTCTTCGCTTAGCTTCGGCCTCATCTCGAGCCCGAAACTGATCTTGTATCATCCGATTTTGTTCAGCCATCATGGCTAACATCATTTCTCTCGTCTCTTCTGGTGTCATTCGTCCTCCAGACATGTTCTGAAATATGAAACATATAACTTGTTTAGTAACATGTCATTTATTTAAAGACACCACCCAATTGTCCCGTATGATAGTCAATCTCCTATGATTACTAGATCGTAACCTATCTTAGTTCAGATCATTACTTAATATAACAACATATCATCACTTAATGTTTGAGACCAAGACCTCACGGACACTTGAATCTCAAACTACTGCTCTGATACCATTCGCTGTGACACCCTTGCCACCTTAACCACCATTTACATAACACCCAGGATTAACCATCAACACACAAATTACTTAATGATCTGATACCTAAATTAAAGTGCGGAAGCAAAAATACATAAATAAAATAATACAAATTTTGTCAAACACCCTACGGTGCTACATAGGCTACACGTCTAAGTCTACAAACTCGACAGTAATACATCATCCCCAAATTTATTACAACAGTAAATCCATAAACCAAATACCAAGTTAAACGGTAGAAATCTTCAAATACTACAGCAAACGTCCTAGCTAGATGGTCCCGCAGCGGATTTCTCTTTTCCTGTAAAAATGTAACAACTGATGGGGTAAGCCAATGCTTAGTGAATACCAAATACCCATTAAATCTTTATGATGCCACCCAGAGTAACCGCGGTAACACATACCGTATACTCCACACGTACTCAAAGTACGCAAACCCGAGCCGCAGCTCCTTCGAGCTGACACTCGGCATAAGAAAACCAATCATCTAAGGCAGACATTACATCGGGGATGACTTACTGTCTATCCTGACCACAGAGGTGTCAAACTCTTGGTCATATAGCACAGCAACATCAGAGTTCAGATGCGACCACGCAGGTCCATCAAAAGGATGCATAACAAATGAACGGACATGCAACACGTATGAATGTGCATCAATACATATACGCAAGTTAGTAGAGTGCCAAACGAATATGATACAACATGCCTCAGCAGGCAAAGCAAACATAAAGCAGATGCAGCAATGTTAAAATCAAAGGTACTCACAGTGGGTGTGTTATTAACTTTATCCAAGTTTTATTTCTCCTCGGGCTTTCAACCGGATCACAAAGTACCCCACTGTGGGTTAAACAACACCACAAGGGACCTGTTAAATCAGTTGTAACAACACATTGTGTCAATAACTTGTTTAATTCTGTAAAAAACCAAATTTTACAACATTTGATCCCCATTTCGGATTCAAGATAATTTCGAATCCCATTTCGAACCATAGCTAAATTCAAACCTCAACTAAGTTTGAACCCATCTCAGGTTCAAACCTAATCCTTTGAGTAACTTTTGGTATTTTATGCGATGTCTATGTGTTTCATTCAATATATTAGAATTTAAGGAGTGGGTTTAAATTTTAGGCATCAAATTCGAATGTGTGAGCTTAAATTCGAACCCCAATCTCGAATTTGAGGGGTTAAATTCGAACCTTCTTCGAATTTAGGACTTAAATTCGAACCCCAGTCTCGAATTTGAGGTTAAAGTCGAAGACCATGTGTTAAATTTGAATACATACTCGAATTTAGTACCAAAAATCGAGTTTGTTCTTGCATTTCGATTTTGTTCTTGGCATTCTCGAATTTGTTCATATATACAGCTTAAATCATACATTTCTAAGTCCAAAAACACAAATATGATACGTATTAAGCCTAGTTTCGATTCTATTACACATACTCTATCATATTCTAGGTAAAACTCAAGCTAAATTAGCTCTAAATCACATAAAAATGATAAACTCGAATGCATATCTTCAAAACCAAAAATGTAAGAGCCTAAAAGGGTCGATTCTTACCTCAATTCGTACGAAATCACGAATGCAACCGTAGATTGTTGTAGTACTCCTCAAGGTCTTTCCGATGACGTATAGAACTCGATAATCGGCCGGTCGGTTTGGGAGAAAATCTAGAGAGAAGGTAGAGAGAATTCTAGAGAGAGAAAGTAGAGAGAGAGAGAGAGAGAGAGAGAGAGAGAGAGAGAGTAAATGTGGAATGAATGGCTTTTTGGCCTTTTTATTCAACTTTCATCATTATTGCACATTTCACTCCTCAACTTATCCGGTTCCATATAATACTGATTTATGCTTAATTTTATCATCACTAACTTCTAAAATTCATAATAGTAATTATTAATTCTCAAACTTCATAGCTTCTTAAAATAGCAACCAACTTTGATAAAAGTACAATTCAACTTAAATCACAAATTTTAAACTAATAACCTCAAATACATAAATTTTATCATCAAGATGTTACATTCTATATCTAGATTTGTCTTCAAGTGATACTAAGCTCTTTATATATCTTTCACAAACTCCTACATAATTTAATAATCAATAATAACAAAATGGTCACTAAATAATCTTTATAAATGACATAGATACATATGAAACAAAAACTTAAAAAATATGTGTATACCTTAAATCATTTCCATCTTGGATCGACAAAGTTTTCAAAAATGAGTTACGATTTCTTATGCAAATGTGAATGCAATTTGATTACACATCGCAAACTCGAGAAAAATGTCTACTAATGGTTTTTACGATGAAATGACATTATAACATGATTCTTAACATAATGAGTAATAATGGTGAAGAAAAACTACAGCTTGTTCATTGGTACTAATATTCTGATTTGCTCGTAACCCTCCTAATGTTTCAAGCATATCACGCAATTTGGTCAAACATCTTCCACTCATCCTAATTTGCGATATGGCAGTTGTGTCACTAGCCTAAACATATCTATGCAATACTGGATAAGGATTGACCTTCGTTGAAATGTTTCGAATTCTATTTTTTATTTCTTCTCTTTTGACTAACAACATCCAAAAGGATTAAAAAAAATATCACTACAATGACGCTAACTACATAATTAACATGATTCTAACAAGTTATTATCAACCTCCATCATTTTTGCATGTGGTTAAATTAAGCCGCATCGTTTCTTGCAACAAAAATGGATGCAAATTATGAATTACATCAAAATGTTAAAGAGACATTAAAAAAGACGTCCACAAGTATAACATCAATCACACATCCAGGGTAGGACTACAAAATCAGCTGCAACAAAACATCCACATGATGTTACAAAAAACACGTAAAAATTTTAGAAAGTTTCAATTAGGCATGACAGGAGCAGAGATGGGGAACATTTGCAACGGGAGAGAGAGAGAGAAAGAGAAAGACACGACAGAGAGATAAAGAGAGATGTATACCTGTGGGAATGAGTCGAGAGAGTGAGAGATGAGGTTGATGTAGCGACGTAGAAGATGAAGATGTGAGAGAGAGAGAGAGAGAGAGAGAGAGAGAGAGTTGTAGTGATGGACAATTATAAAGTCATTAGAAAGTTGTAGCAATGGAAGAGAGAAAGAGTGTGTGCTTTAGCAATATAGAAGATGAAGTCGCATAATGGAAAAGGACGACGCAAGATATTGGGTGGGGTTCAAAATGTTTTGAGGGGAACTTTGATAACGTGAAGAATGCAAGATAAGGTGGGTGTTTCTAAAAGCAAAGGTATGATGGTTTAAAGAATGTTGTGATTTAGAATCCTAGTTGCGTTCACGAATCAAAAACGGGATTTGAAATGCAAATCCTAAAAAATCCTATGAAATTTGTCAATACAAGAAAAATTGGTTGTCGTCGCCATATTTTAAAATGTCATCGCTAAATCTCTACAGTGAGGACGATAGTTTTCTCACTAAATGCTCGTCCCTATATGTCTAGAGTGAGTAAAAAATCGACCTAAAATCATGCCCTCCTCCTTTGTGAATCCTTCGACCGACACACATCGTGTGTTCTTTCAATTGCATACCTGACAAAGCTCGAACGTGTTAACAAAGCTCGAACGTGTTATCATCAGTTGATACTTTCCATATATATGAGTGTTTTTCAATCAATTCTCATTGTACCATCTTTTAAAGCTTTATTTTTTCTTATATTATTGTTACTTGGTGATTCTATATTTGGAATTCGTGTTTTGAAATTTTCGTTGTGTTAAAGTTTATGTTTTTATGAAAAGCCATGTGAATTCCCTTCAATTTGGGTGTTTGTTATGCTCGAACCCTAGACAGTAGACATGAGATAGGATTACTGAGTGAACTATACGTGGAAGTACCACAAACATGTCATTTGTGCAACTTTTTAGATTTATATATGGTGCAACTTTTCTTATTTGAAATTCAATTCGACAATGGACTTAACTTGGTTCCTTTACAGATTCGATGTTCGGATCCATAACTAATCCCACTTTATCAGTAGCAGTTCAATACTTTGACAAATTTCCAAAATTAATAGATTTTGACTATATTGAGACTTATAATAACATATAAACATTTGATAATTAATACACATCACTTATTTATATCATCAATTTTAAGTTTGTAAAGGTTTCTCGTACAAAATCATAACCAATTTGGGTATTGTGTCTTAGCAGACACACGAACACACTCACATAGTGAGATCAAATCCTTACCTATAGGATGAATCTGAACTCGAAACTTGGTATAATAATGCTTGTATACACTTCAGCACTTGTTCGCAAACTGTTATTCTTAGCCATATGATCACAAATCAATATCTGATTTTTCACAACCGGTTCTTCACAAACATAACCATAAACCCTAAAATTTTTCAAATAACTCGTTTCTTACCTTAAAGTGATGATAGTATTAGTTTTACTTGCTCCCAATTTACTTGATTTCCAAATTTCGTGGCTTGAATCCAACTATAAACTTCTTCTTGAATTTCTAATGAGAGAGCCAAGAGAGTGAGTGAAGAAGCGTACGAGTATGTGGTTGAAGTTGCAAGAAACGACAATGAATTTGTCATTTAAATCCATTTCCATGATTTTTACTCTCGTTGCAATTTTATTCTCCGAACTTGTATTTGGGGAAGAGTTTCTTATATCGAAAACCAGTAACGAACTGGGACCGTACCATACCGGTACGTTCGATCCGATATTGTAATTGTCATATATCACGATCGGTGCTACCCAGTTTCGGTACCACCTAAAAACAGGTATTACCGGTACCGGTAAACTTTGACTGAAGTCAAGTGAGTCTTCTTCATGTATTCTTCATCACCAATAAACATTATTTTGTATGACTTGATTTATTTGGAATCATAAACTAAAAATATTTTATTGTCATGTGAGAATTGAATGAATTGTTACAACAAGTTGCTAATTTTTATGTTTATTTTCTTGAATTTTCGGTACCTAATTTGGTATGATACCGTAAAACCGGTACCGATACCGGGACTGAACCGCTACTGATCAGTTGAATTCGGTTTTGTATTTGGTATATATCCAAAATCGCCATAAAAATGTAACCGATACCAATCGGTACGGTACCGGTCGGGACCGGTCAGGTACTGAACTCATCCCTACTTGTATTTTTATAGGGTTAATATTGAAAACCCCAAATAATTTTTCTAAAATTTTCAATTAAGTCCTAAACTTTTTTTTTTCAATTGTTTAAATCTCTAAACTATATTTGTCTTATTCAAAAGTATGTATTTCAAAGATAAATACATTTTATTATTTTTAAAATAAAAATACATCTTTTTTAAATAAAATAATATCAAAGATAAATACAACACATTATTTCTAATATTTATAAATATTGAAATAAAATTTAAAATAAAAGGTAAATACAATTCGTTATTTCAAAGATAAATACATTTATTATTTTTAAAATAAAATAATATAAAAGATAAATACAATTCATTATTTCTCACATTTTATCGAAAAAAGATAATTATGTATTATTAATTTTTAAATAAAATAAAATATAAATTCAATTCATTATTCAAGGATAAATACATTTTATTATTTTAAAAATAAAATAAAACAAAAGATAAATACAATTCATAATTTCTAATAGTTATAAATATTAATTATTATTATTAAAATAAAATAAAACATTTTATTTATTGTTATAACACACACACACACATATTATGTTTTACGTAAAACTGAAATTTCAAATTATATCAACTAAGTATATAGAATTTAGACATTAAAAACTTATAAGAATGTTAAAAAATTAACTACTATTCATGTGTGTGTATATATATATATATAATAGATAAATAATATATATGACAATTAATTATATTTTTCTTGTATTTTATTTATAGAAATTTAATATTTATATCGTTTTACTTTTAAGTCTACAAAAATTTAATGTAAAAAATTATTTATTAAAAAGTATCCAACTAATAGTAATATATAACTATGATATTATGTTTATTCAATAAATTTTAAGAAATATTTGATATTGTCTTTTTCTAAACATAACTTTAGAATATTATTTAAAAAACTAATTATTTTTTTATTCTTTTATTTATATATCTAAACATTAATTAGTTTACAAACTTAATAGAGTTATTTAAGGAAAAATAGGAGAGAAATAAATATTTAGATTAAGGAGAGATCGTCATGTGGCGTTTAGTGTTCTTCTTTATCTATCTATTCTATTATAAGAGTAACTAGATGTCACATGGCACCTAGATAGAGTGTCACTTGGCTTAACAAGGGATTGCCACGTGTACTTCACAAATTTCTATTTATTTTGTTTTTAGAATTTGTTTTTTCCAATCTATAAATTGTGAATTATAGTTTCTTAACAATCAAACAACAATATCAACAATCTAACAAGAACAAAAAGAATTAATACTGACCAAATGATTATATTGATTGATGACAAAATCGATTACAGAGAGAATGGACACTGTTGCTTTCACTGTAGCCCTAGAAATGATATATTGAAATTCCGTGCGTACAATCAATATGTCAGATCTAAATTCTATTTTGAAAGTCAACCGTCTATTTATATACATATTTTTACAACTATTAACTAATTACAAAATACACCCTATACTTTGTATTCCATCAACAAAATACATTCCAACAATCTCCCCCTTTGATGTAATATGCAAAGTCTTCAGGTAGATAATCCCAGCTTTTGCTCAAATCTTCTGATACTCTTTCGGTCTGAAAGTCAATATCTGTCAAAGTAATCACATCATCATCCTCTGATAACTCAACATACTCCTCTCTCTCACCTTCAGTTTCTAATCCTTGAATCATCAACATCTTATCCTGAACAGCTTGATTGTCATCATCAGAATCATTATACTCCTCAAAGTTGTAGATATCTGACTGAATGATCAAAGAAACTGGAACATCTTCATGAAGAATCAATCCCAGCTCACCTTGAACATCAGCGGGTTCTTTTGAGCTTCGTGCTTCCTTTTCTCTCACCTCTGCTTCCTTCTCCGGGTATGTAATCATTAAAATTCCAGGTGTAGGCTCAGCAAGCTTCCTCCTCTTCTCCCCCTCATGAGGAGCATCATCGGAGTCTTCATCATGCTCATCATGTTTGCGTTTTGATAATGAAGCTTGAGCCTTACACGTCTCCTCTACTGCCGCTACCCTCTCAGAGAGGTTGCCTAATGCAGTAATCACTGTACTCTCCAAACTGATCATTCTTTCTCTCATTTCGTCAAACTGCTCAAAAACAAAATCTTTCAATTCTTCCCTCAAATCATCTATTGCTTGATGTGGATCAGATTGCTTTACAGATTCTTCAGCCACTGACTTACCCTTCAAAAACTTATGAATATTGGACATTTGTGCCATCATTTCAGATAACTGAGCAGAGACATGACTGTTCACTCCCGCAACAGTTGCATTCAAAGCTTGGCTTAGTGACGATTCAGTAACAAAAGGGGAAAGATTCACTACTGGGTCACTTAGACTTCCAGTTGTCACAACAGTTGAACTTGTGAAAAGAACCTTTGTGTGGCCAGTACTTAGAGTTGGCAATGTTGTCGCTCTAACTGGACTTCCACCCTCTTCAAGCGACAGAGCAACGAATGCTTCCGTAACTAAGGATGTTCTGGCGGGAACACTAAGTTCAGCCGCACTTACTTCAACAGATGAAGTTGACTCAAGTGTCCTAACCTGTATTGGTTCTAGACTCTGTGCTTGAATGGAAGTTGTACACTCCGGCAGATGTGTACTTATTTCAATATCCATCAAATCCAAAGGATTATCGGATAGAAGTTGTGTTTCATCCCGGTGCTGAATTGAAACAGTCTCCTGTTGAGAGGAGACTGAGTGGATGGTGGGGTGTGCACTTGTCAGTGGGATACTGACTTCTTCAATGCTAACTCCCAGAGGGGAGCTAACAGCAGATGTGGTTAATTCCCGGCTTTCTAGGTTAAGGACATCCCTCACACTCTCTTGAGCAATATGAATAATATCCATCAACGCGACTCCTCCCTCATCATGATCATCACCATCATCACCACCATCATCATCATCATTATCATTACCTTCCTCTGCTCCCTCTTGTATATCTGACAACGTACGTTCAGAATCTGAACTACCAGCTTCTTCCTCACCACCCCTTACTACCTCTACTCCCTCACTCACTTGTAGGTTTCCCTGAACTTCAGCCCCTTGCTAAAGTTCCTCTCTCCCTATAACTCCTTGGTTAAGGTTCTTGGGTCTCTATCGGAGCATGGTCTATCCTATAAATCCTCACATTCTCACTTTCCGGATCTGCGTATTTTAACAAGGAATCCGGAATCGGCATTATATTTGCATTAGGAGAATCTGGCACCTCATGTAAACTCATCATCATGTAGTCTGGACATCTTTGTGAGTTTGCTCTCTTCGAAATATTCTCATTAGCACGGAGGATCCCTCGGATTAGAATTTGTATGAACCTCTGAAGCGGAACAAATTTCCTGGATCTGTTCGTAGTCTTTGCAAGTACGATTTTCTTCAGGTCTTCCCAGATACATTGTGCATAGTCATAATTTTTATTAAAAGCAATACCATGGAAGATCCTTAGACAGTGGATGCTGCACCTGTCTATTCCGGAATGTTTTGACGTCATGCATCTATTAATGATGCCAAATAAAGTGTACCATTCTCCATTTAATCCATTGCGATGAAAATTTGAACTCTTAGGGAGTGGCTTTGAATAACCCAAGCATATGAGGTCATGCACTAACTCCTCATCTAACACAAAGTCTTCAAAATCCGCTAACTCCGGGAAGTACACTGTGTCAATTCTTCTTGGTAGAAACAAATTGTGACGAAGACTGGCTAAAGTAATCTTGGATTTATATTGATCAATGGTAACTTTAAAATGGTGGTTACCATCTGCTGGAACAAATTTGACAGTGTGCCAAAATTGTTGAAGGTATACTTGTGAGATAGATGGTTTGTATTGGAGAAGATATCCCAAAGGATGGCCTTTGAGAATATCTACAATGATGGGGTGACTGACTTTAATGACTTTGGTATCCAAATGATGGTTATTATCTTTGAAAGGAAGGCAATGTTTGGGTTTTACAAGCTGATTGTCTGGTATGATGGTTGAAGGTGAAGGTCTTGTAACTGAGGCAGATCGGACTGGTTTAGATACGAGTGTATGGTTTGCAGATGAATGGGAATCGGAAGAATTAGAATTATGGGAATGACATGGAGATGCCATTTGTAACCTGTACACAAATAATAATCATGTTAGACAATGCAGGTAAACAAATGAAATCATTCCAAGTAGAAAAATATAACATTTTATCAGAAATTATAAAAATTTGTGATTTTTTGTTTAAGGCATCGGGATTCCAGACAATAATGAAATATTATTGACAGGATTCCAGAGTCAATCGTTCAGAGACCAATGTTAGAAAAACACAAATTTAAAATAATTTCTTGAAAAAATGTCACATTCTTCTTAAAACATTAAAAACCCAACACTTCGGAAAAAATTGAATAGAAACTCGAATGAAACTTTATCCATCTCGAATGACTCTTGTAAAAATCTCGGATGATACATGAACAAACTCGAATTGTTCTGTGAATCAACTTGAATGAATTGTAGCCTTTCTCGAATGAGACTTGATGATTCTCGAATAAGACTTAGTTCAACTCGAATTAAACTTGGTATAAACTCGAATGTATAATGACTAAACTCGAATATAACATGAAAGAACTCGAGTGGATATAAAGTCCAACTCGAATGAAGTACACCAATTCTCGAATGAAGGAAGTGTGAATCTCGAATTAAACATGATAGTACATGGACCAACTCGATTAAAGCCTAAGACAAACTCGATCAAGTCTAAGGTACAACTCGATCATCTTTTCAGTATGTAAACAACTCACAGAAATATTCTCGATTACAACATGTAGTCATCTCGAATGGAATAAAAGGTTTCTCGGGCGACATTTCAATCGAGACATGTACTGAAATTTTTGTATGAATAACTCGATTAGTGAAACATGTAACTCGATCAACTCATATATTTAACTCGAATGACAAAGGTGGTCAACTCGAATTAAACATTGATAATTCTCGATTGATTAATCAATCAACTCGATTGATACTTAAGATTTCTCGATTAAACCTTCAATCGAGAAAGTACTTATGAACTTATTTACAAGTCTTTATACACTGATTTTTCAAAAATTGATTCCAAAGACTTTTTCAGTGATTTAAAACTTGTTTCCTATTCGAAAAACAATTTCAATCAACTTTGTTTTACTGAACTTTGATTAAAAACAACATTAAAGTTGTTAAAAATTCAAATTTCAGTAAAATATGAACACGAAGCTTTTGATTTTTAAAAATCAAATTAAATGTTGTGTGATTTGAGATGAACCTTGAAATTTTATTTCCAAGTTCTTATGACAAAGACGAAACCAACCACACTTTTAATTTCTGATAGAATCAACCGAATCAAAATACGACATAAACAAATAACGACACACAGACAAGCCCACATACACAATACTCTGAATGAAAGAGAAAACTTGACAAAAAAAAATACGTAGCAGTTGGTAACCATTAACAAAAATAGAAAATAACTTTCAAATTTTGGTTTCTGAAATGTAAATCCAATTCAGAAATCCGATTGCTTCGTGAGTAAGAAATTGAGAGAGAAGTTTGAAAGTGAAAGTGAATAGTGCACATGTTTCGAAAAAATGAATTAGAAATTTCAAAATCAAATTTATAGATATTTTTGAAATTGAAACCCGGCCCACATTTGTTTTTAAAATGTTTAACCCAATCTCTCAAATTAAATTTGTAAGCCCACAAAAAATACGCACATCACAACGACAACACCAAAAAAATAAAAGATAAAAGAGAAAAAAAAAAATTTAACTAACAAAACAAAAAAAACAACAAACAAAAAATTATTTAAACAACTAAAAATTAAAAATTATTTACAAAAGATAAAAAAAATAACAACAAAAAAAATATTTCTCCCCCTTGAATTTTAGAGTTCTTCTCCCCCTCAGATGTATATCATATTTGTCAAATCAGCTCCCCCTACAAAATAACTGATAAACTTTATCAGAATTTCTCAAAATCAGACAAATTCATTTTCTGCTCCCCCTGCACATGACAATCCAGATCTTGTTAAATTCCAAAAAATTTGAACTTTTAAATTTCAAGAATTTAACATCAGATTAGAATAAAAAAAATGTAAATTTAAAATTATAAATTGAAACTACTGAATTATTAAATCTTAACGATTCAACATACCCAATTTGTATACCAAAAAATTAAACCTTTTTTCATCTAACGTTTTGGTAAACAAATCAGCTAGTTGATATTCAGTAGGAACAAAGTATAATTCTATATTTCCATTTTCAACGTGATCCTTTATAAAATGGTACCGAATGTCGATGTGTTTTGTTTTTGAGTGTTGCACCGGATTTGATGCAATAGCAATTGCGCTCTGATAATCACAGTAGATAGGTATCTTCTTTGGTGTAAACCCGTAATCTCGCAGTTGGCTTTTTATCCACAACACCTGAGAACAGCATGATGAAACAGCAACGTATTCTGCTTCAGCTGTATACAATGAAACACAGTGTTGTTTCTTGGATGACCAGCATACGGGTTTATCACCTAAGAATTGTACTGCACCAGACGTACTTTTTCTGTCCATCTTATCACCTGCGTGATCAGCGTTAGGAAAAGCAGTTAAATTGAATGAAGATTCTCTAGGATACCACAAACCAAGGTTTGGAGTTCCCTTGAGATATCTTAAAATTCTTTTTGCAGCTGTTAAATGTGATTCTTTTGGATTCGCCTGATATCTAGCACACACACATGTAGCAAACATAATATCCGGTCTACTGGTTGTTAAATACATTAATGACCCAATTATACCTCGATAATGAGTCACATCTACAGGTTTCCCCGAAATGTCCTCATCGAGTTTTGACTTTGAATCCGGAGCCATGGGAGTTTTCATAGGAGTACTGTTAACCATGTTAAATTTCTTTAACATGTCTTGTATATATTTTGACTGATTAATAAAAATACCATCAGCCAATTGTTTAACTTGTAATCCTAAGAAAAAATTTATGTCTCCCATCATGCTCATTTTGAATTTTTGGGACATTAAGAATGCGAATTTCTTACAAAATTCAGGATTTGTAGACCCAAATATTATGTCGTCTACATATATTTGTAATACTATAATATCCGGCCCCTGACGTTTTATAAACAGGGTTGTGTCAACTGCACCTTTGTTGAATCCACATTTCAACAGATATGTTGAAAGTGCATCATACCAAGCACGTTGTGCTTGTTTAAGGCCATACAGTGACTTGTCTAAAATATATACATGATCAGGTTTCGAAGGATCAGTAAAGCCTTTGGGCTGATATGTATATACTTCATCGGTTAATTCCTCGTTTAAAAACGCATTTTTAACATCCAATTGATAAACAGTGAAGTTTTTATGAGCGACAAAAGCTAAAAACATCCTAATCGCTTCTATTCGTGCAACAGGTGCAAAAGTCTCATCATAGTCAATCCCTTCTTGTTGACTATATCCTTTGGCAACGAGTCTAGCTTTATTGGGTATGATTACTCCATGTTCGTCCTTCTTGTTTTTAAAGATCCACTTCGTGCCAATGATGGATTTGTCTTTAGGGCGCTCAACAAGTCTTCAGACCTCCGTTCGAACTGATTCAGTTCTTCTTGCATTGCAACAATCCAATCAGCGTCCAGAAGTGCTTCTTTGACATTCTTAGGCTCTATTTTGCTGAAGAAATTGGAAAATAGGCACTCGTTTATTGTGGCTCTTCTGGTTTGGACTGAAGCAGATAGATCACCAATAATATTTTCTGTTGGGTGATTTCTAGTCCACTTGAAAGTATGTGGATACGGTTGAATATGGTCTTGATTGGGATTTTGGTCTAAATAAGGAAGTCGGGGGATTGCTTCAGATGTAGTTGGTAGGGTATTTGAGTTAGGAGTTTCTGAATGTTCGGATGTTAAGGGGGTTTTAGAAGATTCTGGAGGTTCGATGGGTTGTACACTTTCAGTTGGTAAGTGCACGTCTGTTGTTGAGGCTTCTCCAGTTTCTTCTGATACTTGTTGATGAGAGTGATCGGAGACAACGACGGGATCTTCAGTAATCCTGTCAGGCACCAAATTTAGAACATTAGTTTTGGGCTTCTCAAAGTAGTCTTCATAAAAATTCTAAAACAACTTATTTAATTCAGAATTTTCAGCATTCTGTTCAGGTGACTCCATTGAAGTCTTCTTGTTAGGTTCGGGTCCTGAACTGGTATGTTCAGAAGCCATTACCACTCTTTCATCAAATTTGACGTTGACGCTCTCGTTGACTATCTTGGTTCGCTTGTTGTAGACACGGAAAGCGACTGACTCCTTTGAATAACCTATGAAAATACCTTCATCTGCTTTTTG
Source organism: Centrapalus pauciflorus (assembly GCA_020465985.1). Lineage (NCBI taxonomy): Eukaryota > Viridiplantae > Streptophyta > Magnoliopsida > Asterales > Asteraceae > Centrapalus > Centrapalus pauciflorus. The sequence goes on along the minus strand of JAANYP010000798.1, from coordinate 169,382 downwards.
ATTAAATTTTCCAAGGTTGTCTTTGTCATTTAGTATGAAGCATCTGCATCCAAAGACATGGAAAAATTTAATATTAGGTATTCGTTTATTTATTAGTTCATAAGGAGTCTTTCCGAATCGTTTATTGATGATTGAACGATTCTGTGTGAAACAAGCTGTTACAACTGCTTCTGCCCATAAGAATAACGGTAGATTGGAATACGCCAGCATCGTCCTTGCTGATTCCACTAGTGTCCGATTTCTTCGTTCAATGACACCGTTCTGTTGTGGAGTTCTAGCAGTTGAAAACTGATGTGTGATTCCTACAGAATTCAAAAATGATTCAAGCGATTTGTTCTTGAATTTTGTGTCGTTATCTGAGCGGATTAACTGAATTGTAAGTTGCAATTTCACTTGAATTTTCCGGATGAAGTCTCTGATGATTTCGGTAGCATCTGATTTGGATCTCAGGAAGAAAACCCATGTGTGCCGTGAATAATCGTCAACTATCACTAATACATATCTTTTCTTATTAATGCTTTGTACTCTCATTGGTCCACACAGATCCATATGTAGCAATTCCAGTGCTCTCGTTGAAGAGTGTTCGGATTTGTGTGAAGCCCTAGTCATCTTTCCTTTTTCACATGCGGCACACAACTGCTCCTTTTGGAATTTGAGAGTTGCTTTAACTAACCCGCCTTTTGCTAGGTTGGTTAATTCATTGAAGTTCAGATTTGAAAGGCGACGATGTCATAGCCATGCTGTTTTAGATGTAGCTTTTGACAGTAAGCAGGCATCCTTCTTCAGATTAATAGAGGCTAAGTCAATGGATTACAAATTGGTTTTCCTGTTTCCTGCCAGTATTTCTTTACCTTCCCTAAATCGAATGTTGCACCGATTAGCTTTGAAATTGACTTCCAATCCTTTATCACACAGTTGTCCAATGCTAAACAAGTTATGTCCAAGACCATCAACGTAGAAAACCTTCTGAATGGCAATTTTGTCGTATGCGAGACTCCCGTATCCTTTGATCGGACAAAACTGATCATTTCCAAATCTGACCGTCCCACAGAACTTTTCTACAAAGTTCGTGAGTGTTTCTCTTTGTCCGGTCATATGCTTCGAACATCCGGAGTCAAGATACCATACATGATTTACCTATAAGACGAAATAGCACATGAGGTACCCACTTATAGTTGGGTACTTTTGATTTAGGTAAATCATGCAGTTTTTGATTTGTTTTCTCATCAGATACGGCTTTTAGCTTTACAATTGATGATGATTTAGGTACCCACTTTTGAACAGTTCTTTTATGTATCCACTTTTGTACAATTCTTGGTGGAACTGTTTTTGAAATATTTTGCTGTGGAACCTTTTTCTGTTTGGAAAATGGGTCCTTTTTCTTCGGTTGCCAGACGAGTTTATCAGATTTTACAAGTAATGATTTACATGCACTAGAATTCAAAGCAATTAAGTCTGTTCGAGAGAATTTTATACAAGAATTATCAACAAATTTATTATTACAGACAGAGTTTTCAAAATTGTTATTTCTATCCGTAACAATATTTTTCTTCACGCGCCACTCTTGTTTTATTTTCTTGTTTTTCTGTTCTCTCTTCTTCTTTCTCCAAACTTGCTTTCTTGAACCGTTCACAATATTATCTGACATAGAAGAAACATGAGAATTAGTAATCTTAGAAACTTGTTTCTTCTGTAAATTTCTCTTACCTTTTGAAGATTGGACTTTCAGTGCAATTGAGTGCTCTGTAGAAGATGATTCACCTTTTTCAAATTTTGGAGTATCAAAAATAACTTTTGTTTTCTCCTTGTTTTGTTGTAAAGTTGGTGAATTTTCAGATGATTTTATTGAATCTGTAGAAATTCTTTGCAGAATTTTAACAGGTTCTTTTTGATCATCTGATTGTTTGTTATATAAAGGTTTTACAAAATCATCAATTTTAACAAACATTTCCTCTAAGGAATTGAAGTCAGAGTTCATAAACAGATCAAATTCCTTTTCTGAATTGATAGAATCTAGAGAAGTTGAAGATGATGGATCAGACAACTTTTTGTTCTCGGACTGTTTTTGTAACTTTTGTTTCAGAATTTTGAGTTCAGCCTTATGAGATTTATTTTCTGTCTCAAAGTTTTTAATTTTCAATTCTAGATCAGAATTTATCTTTTCTAGAATTGAAAGTGGCAAGTATAACTTTTGAGATTTTGTAGTAGATTCAGATAAATCCTTTTCAGAATATGTCTGAATATACTCCTCTTTAATATCAGTATTATTGTTTGATCCATTTATTCTGTTATAATCAACAGAATTTTGCATTTCGTCTGATCTTAATCTTTTTGTTTCTTCACTAGATTCTAATTTATCAGATGCTTTCATAAAAGTCATTTTTAATCCTAAGTTCATATATCTGACATCATATAAAGTAGGTGAATTGGATATAGCCTTTGTCAAATACTTGGGATTTTCCCAACCAATACCAGATTTAGAATTGTAAAATTCTGTGTCTTTTGGTTGATTTAAATGGATGGTTTGATCTGTTTGTCCTCTTTTGATAAATTCATCTTTCATCTTCTTTATTTTCTCATTAAGCTTAGTTCTTTCTTCAAAAATAGCATGATATTTTACAGAAAAATTTGAAGATTCTAATTCTGACATTCTCAGTTTTTCTTGTAGGTCAGATATATTATTATTAAGTTCTTGTATTTTGCTTTGAAGTTCTTTTTCTTTGTCTTGTAAATCTGAAACTGCTCGTAAGGCTAATGCTTTATCTTTGAAAAAATCTAAGACTAAATTATGTTTATTACGTAGCTTGTTTTCCAAAGAGTGGGCATTTTTCTTTTCAGCCTTTAACGATTTTTCAAATTTCTTAAGCATAAAGGCCATCTGCGTTAATTCCTCTTCTAGCACACAGGAATCATCAATTTCAGAGTCAGAGTTTATTATATACCTCCGGTGTGTCTGAACTATCTGATTTTTCTTACTCTGAATCTTCATTATCCTTATCATCAGCTTTTCCTGTTACCATCAACTCAACTTCTTCAGTCTCTTCCTCATCCTCTTCATCTGTTATTCCAACCCATACTTCATCCTAGGCTATCATGGCTGACTCACTTATGAATTCTAAAAACCTCTCCCTCCATTGAACGTATTCTCCCCGATAGAGAATTGGGGGTTTAGTCTCTGATCCCATTGCTAGAGCGTCTTTTGACATTGTGATTGATATTTAGGAAACTATCCAAGATCTGATGAACTTTGATTGAAATTGAAATTGTTGATCAACAGTTGACAGTTGATCAACCTTTGAAAGAAAGATTAATGAAACTCGATTGAATCAGATGATCAACTCGAATGATAAGTTGATCAACTCGATCAAAGAATGAGTAAAACTCGAACCAGTGTACAATCAACTCGAATCTATAGCAAAAGAACTTGTCAGATGAATTAATCAACTCGAATCAAGCAATGATGAAACTCGAATGACTTAGTGTGATACTCGATTGATTCTATGCAAGACTCGATTGGTTCTATGTAAGACTCGATTGATGTTGTGTTAAACTTGAATCTCTTTGTTAAACTCGAATGAACTCAGTGTTAAACTCGAAGTAGCTTTGTGAAACTCGAATTAACTTTGTAAAAATCTCGAATTAGCTTTGAGTGAAACTCGAATCAACTTTGAGAGAAACTCGAATGAGGTTGTGTAAAACTCAAATTAAGCTTTTGGGAAACTCGAATTAAGTTTCAGAGAAACTCGAATTAAGTTTCTGTGAAACTCGAATAAGACTAAGTACAACTCGACTAAGCTTCTGTGCAACTCGATTAATTCCTTATTAATTTCTTGTTGAAATTATCTTTGGATCAACTTGATTAAATTTCAATTCAACTCGAATGAAATGAGAGCCAACTCGAATGAATTGATAGTCAACTCGAATAAAATTGTAAGTCAACTCGACTGAATAATCAAGTCAACTCGAATGAATAGCAAGTCAACTCGATTGAATAATCAAGTCAACTCGATTGAATAACAATTCCAACTCGATTAACACTTGTTATCAACTCGATTTGCACACACAGTTAACTCGAATTGCACATAAACTAAGTATATTTTGAGTTTCTTAGTTTTTCAGATTATTTAAGTCTGAAACTCAAATTAATTCGTAAAACTTAGCCATTTTCAACCAAATTGAAATCGAAGGTAAGGATTATGATTTCAAACACTTTTTGTGAAACAAGATTGTCCAAAAATAGATCTAGACGTGACTTTTTCAATAAAACAGTGATGAACTTTGGGTTTTTCAAAATTTCAGAAAAATCACTAGATCTTTTTCTGTGTTTGATGAATCAAAACAAGAATATATTCAACTGAATTGACTACTAATCCTTTTCCTTCGATCCAAATTTCAGCCTCTATGATCAACAGAATAAAAACCCTTGATGATTATTAGGTTTTTCGAAAAAAAAAATGTTCAAGAACACTGTTCGTATTTTTCAATTTCAGATCAAAAATTCACCCCTAGATGCTCTAATACCAATTCTGAATTATAGTTTCTTAACAATCAAACAACAATATCAACAATCTAACAAGAACAGAAAGAATTAATACTGACCGAATGATTATATTGATTGATGACAAAATCGATTACAGAGAGAATGGACACTGTTGCTTTCACTGTAGCCCTAGAAATGATATTCTGAAATTTCGTGCGTACAATCAATATGTCATATCTAAATTCTATTTTGAAAGTCAACCATCTATTTATATACATTTTTTTACAACTATTAACTAATTACAAAATACACCCTATACTTTGTATTCCATCAACAAAATACATTCCAACATAAATACTAATAAAAGAGTAACTATACTCACATGTGAAGCCGCATGTTAACACCACGAATCGACACGTGACATTTATAATTTTTAAAATGATAAAAAATTTTAAATTATATCGATCTAAATCTAATATAATCTACTTTTAAATTCGAATCAAATCAAACAAATTCTAATAATCTACTAACTTATTAATTATAGTACAATATAATAAAAGTCTTGAAAAATATTTAAAAAAATTACTATTCATATATATTTAGAAATATATATAATTAATAGGTCAAATTAAATAATAATATCATTCTATTTACTTTTGTTTAAAAAAAATAATATTTATATCTTTACCTTTTAATTTATTAGATTTTATATATATTAAAAATATCTGCGTAATACACGGGTAAGAATCAGGTTCATCAGCGTACCTATGAGATTCCAGTGTACCCTAATGTGAATGATCATTCACACATTTTTTTAAAAGACATGTATAAGACAACATTATAATATTTTTTTTCAAAAGGAGCAACATCATAAATCTTGTGAATGATAAAAAAAAAGATCATGTGAATGGTCATTCACACCATTCAGATTCACATGAATGATCATTCACATGGATGACCATTCACATAAATATGCATTGAGCATTCACATAATTTTTAAGGACACAGAAAATGTGAATCTATGTGAAATTCATATATCATGCGTATAACATTAAATTGAACATGGTTATGTGAAAAAAAAAAATTAAAAGTTTTTTAAGGTTGGTACCTTCGGGTGCACTTGATTTCGAGAGGTACTTATTTGAACCTGACTCACGCGGGTAAATAAACTAGTTAATAGTATAGAATTAATTCCGATTCCGATCAGATTTAATAAGACATAGTTTCTAATTTTGACATTGCAAAATCTAGAAAAATCACCATTTGGCTTGCTTCTTGGATATATTTCACTATATTAGCTTTTTAATTTCATTATTTGATTCTGGTTCAGTTGGGTTTCGTTATTTGAATTGTAAGAAAAATATTTATTCATTTATTTTTTTTTTTTTGTAATTAATATTTTAGACTACACAGCAACGTGTGTGTCTTCATTAACTAATTATATATACATACATTTATGTAATCTTCTACTCCAATGAGAACTTTAAACTTGGCCACCCATGGTTGGTTAGGTTTTTTTTTAAAATTTTTTTCTTTTCCTAATTCTTTTTTTTTTAATTTTGGTTTTTATTTTCAATTTTAAAAATTTCATATTCTTTTTTTTATTTTTGGTTTTTTTTAATTTTAAAATTTTCATATTTTTTTTAATTTTAAACTTTTCATAATTCACTATTATCTTTGTGTTATCTTTTATTTAACGACTTCATTTTAATAAATCTTTGTCATCTTTTAACATTTATTATTACAATATTTTATTACACATTTAAAATTATAATTTTAATTATACATATGTTTGAAGTTATCTTTTAAATCTATTATGTTATGTTTAATTGTATGAAAAACATTTTATTAATTCAAATGCACGATACAAAATTCTAATGCAATTGCTTTATAATTAAAATGGAACTATTTAGTATAATTTTTTTTTTTGTAAATATGATCATGTATAACATTGAACGTTCAAACAATTCAAACAAAGAGTAAATTTGGAAAACTGATATTTCAAAAAACAATACAAATGATATTGTCTTATGATGGGTTTTCTAGATTTTGCAATGCTAAAATTACAAATATTGACTTATTAAATCGGATCGAAGCCATAATTAACTAACTAAATACTCATAACCATAATATGAAATTTTAACATTGAATCGTCAATTTAATTTGTTGGTTTTCCAACCAAATCAATAAAATTAATAATGGTTGGGATCAATCAACCACGTTTTTTTTTTGTTAATTTTAAATTTAAAAAATTAATATAACACCATTATCTTAGTGTTATCTTTTATTTAGCCATTGTATTTTACTAAATTTTCGTTTAGTACTCTTTTAAAATTTAATATTACAGCATTTTCTTACACACTTAAGATTATGATTTTAATTGTACTTATGTTTGGAGCTGTCTTTTAAAAACTATTATGTTATGTTTATTGTATGAAAAAGACTTTATTATTCAAATGCACGATACAAATTCTAATGCAATTGTTTTATAATTAAAATGTAACTATTTAATATTTACATTTTTTATTAAATATTGTAACATCCTCGGATTTAATTTATTGTAATTGGGATAACTAGATGAATTTTTGTATAATTAAGTTGAATTATGAAAAATGATTATGTATCTGGATATTTAAAAGTTGGTTGCTATTTTAAGAAATTAAGAAGTTTGAGAATTTTGAATTATTATTATGGAGTATTATGATTTGTAATTGTTAGTAATGATAAAACTAAGACAAATTTAGTATTTAGTGAGACCAGATAAGTTGAGGGGCTAATGTGCCAAAAGCCGAAACTTGAGAAATAAAAGACCAAAGGTCTTTTATTATGGTTCATTGTTATTTCATAGAATTCTCTCAAGCTCTCTCTCTCAATCTCTCTCTAAGATTCTACTGAAAATCGGATAAGTGAAGATAAATTCGTGGATTTACATCTGGAAATTTACAAGATTCAAGAGGATTAAAGGTAAGAAAATTATTCCTAAAGCCTTGAGTTTTATTTTGATGAATAAAGATGAAATTCGGATTTTAATCTGAGAAAAATGTTGATGCATGTATGTTAAATCAGTGGGAAATCATTTCTGGAACATCATTAAAGGTTCAGAAACAAGAATCGTCACTTAATTCGTCGTAAAAGGTAATAAATTTGAAATTTTATGAATTTATGTGTTCTTGAGGTTTTTACTCATTTTTGATCCAATCTGGACGAATTAGAGTGTTAATGATATGGAAAATGGACTAGAAACATTCAATATATGTTTATATAACACTATTATGGATTGCATCTGGTTAGATTTGAGTTTTGGTAATTTTTACTTAAAATCCGTAAGCTGCGACCTTCATACCTGATGGTCGACTCGGCGAGTCGATGGGTTGACTCGGCGAGTCACCATGAACATTCAAATGAAATCTTCAAAAATGTATAAGTGTTGGATCCGAATTCGGTTGGGACCCGAATTCGGATGAGACCCTAACTTAGATTGGACCGAAATCGAATGAGAACCGAACTCGGATGGACCCGAATTCGGATAGGCCAATGTAATTCGGGAGGATCCGAAATCCGGCCGAGGATCCGTAATTCGGACCTTGACTCAGCGAGTCATCTGGACCGACTCGGCGAGTCGCCTGCAGTTTAGGTGTAATTCGGATGGGTTATCAAGGACCCGAATTGATGGACAGATACTCACACTTTTGGGATATCTTTTGTATAATATTAAGGTATATAAAGAAGGGTTATTTGGGAATGATAACACACTAAATGATGGTTTTTAATGTGAGTTTCGGATGACGGTTCCGAATATTGTAATACTTTTATTTGTACAAATTGATGCTAATTTGTTAAAGAACATGTAATGATGGTATGTTTATCATATGAAAATTCCCTTGTGGTGTTGTTTAACCCGCAGTGGGGTACTTTGTGATCCGGTTGAAAGCCCGAGGAGAAATAAGATAACTTAAAGTTTAATAACGTACCCACTGTGAGTACATATGATTTCGCATGTTTAAATCTGCTTTATGTTAGCTATTGCCTGCTGAGACATGTTGCTTCATTATCATTTGGAATTCTACTAACTTGCGTAGATTTAGATGCACACTCATACTTGTTTCATGTCCGTTCTTTTGTTGTGCATCTATCGATGGACCGGCGGGTCGCATCTGTTACTCTGATGTTACTGCGCTATATGACCCGGAGCTGATCCCTCCGAGGTTCTGGTAGGCAGTAAGCCATCCCCGATGTTATATCTGTCTCAGATGGTTGGGTTATATACCGAGCTTTGGGCTCGTAGGAGCGACGGCTCATGTATGTCGTACTTTGTGTACGTGGAGAGTGCACGACGTGTGTCGTCGGTGTACTCTTGTGGGCTTCATAAAGATTTATAAAATGCGTAAATCTGTGTATTCACTAAGCATTCGCTTACCCCTCAGTTGTTGACATTTTTACAGGAAAAGGGAAATCTGCTGCAGGACCTTTTAGTTAGGCCAATACTTGAAGTTTGAAGATATTTACTACTCATTTTGGTAACGGATCTATGGGATTATTATTGAAATACATTTGGGATGTTGTAATGACTTTTGAGTATGTAGATTTAGACATGAAACCATGTAGCACCGTAGAGTGTTTGACAAAGTTGTATTATTTTATTTATGTATTTTTATGCTTCCGCACTGTAATTTAAGTATGCAGAACATTATGTAATTTATGTTTGGTGTTTAATCCTGGGTGTTATGTAATAGTGGTTAAATGTGGCAAGGGTGTCACATCGAGATGGTATTAGAGCAGTAGTTTGAGATTCAAGTGTCCGTAAGGTCTTGGTCTCAAACATTAAGTGATGATATGTAGGGATGTTAAGTAATGATCTGAACTAAGATAGGATATGATCTTGTGCTTATAGGAAAGTGACTTTCATACGAGACAACATGCGTTGTAGTTAACCATGTGATGGGATCACTAAATGATTTACATGTTAAAAATTTCAGAATATGTCTGGAGAAGGAATGACGCCACGAGAAACGAGGGAAATGATGCTATCAATGATGGCAGAACAAAATAGAATGATTCAAGATCAATTTCAGGCTGGAGATGAGGCCAAAGCTAAAAGAAAAGAAGACAAGAGAAAAGAAAAGAGGGAACATGAAAGGAATTATGTTGTGGATGACGTAAACCTTAGAAATAAAGTGAAACGTAAAGACAAGGGCAAGGAAATGATTGATTATGAAACCGGAATTAATGACAATTACATGAAATATGTAATTAGATCCTTCAAGGACTGGTAACCACCAACATTTTCTGGATCTCTAAGAATTGAGGAATCAGAAATATGGATTACAATTATGGAACAGATTTTTACGGAGATGAATTGTAAGGATGAGTACAAGGTATGTTTGGCTAAGGATCAATTGATTGGACAAGCCAAGAAATGGTGGAACTGTTGGGAAAAAGAATTGGGATCAGAGTTGATTACTTCCTTTAGTTGGGAACAATTCAAATTGTTGTTTTGTAGGCAATATGGTGAGCCTGATATTGTACCTCATGCTAATCATGAAGAAAGAGCTATCAGAAAGATCGCAAATTCTGGAGGAGATGAACTAAATGGACCGTATTTGATGTCAAGGACAAATAAACGTGATAGGTGTAAAAGATGTTGACATTGTAACCAATTTGGACATAATGATGACAAATGTCCAAGGAAGGCCGATGCTTGTTATAATTGTGGAAAAGTGGGTCATTTTAGCAGAACTTGCAGATTTCGAACAAAGAATTAGCATGTACTAACATTACATGATGAAACTATGAATGAAAAGTTCAACAAAGGAGATGAGATTTATGAGACTATTGTTATAACTTTTGTACCTTATATTACGGAATTTGAAGAGTACTTTATAGATTCTATATGTAATATTTCATCGAAGTTTTATGATTCTGAACTTAACATGAACTTGAGTAATATGAAATGTTATTACTAATATAGGTATAATCATGTTTGTGAATGAGAATACTCGAGTATATAAATAGGAATTAGATGAATAGCCAAGATGGATTTTGAAGCTTTGAATTGGAAAAGATGCTATAGATATCTTGGAATTTATGAATGAGTTTAGAAGTTGTAATAAAGTTTAAGTTTGACCATAATGGGTTAAAGAATTGGAAATTAATTGTATTAATACCATATATGACATGTTCGAGGAATTGATGATAATTAGTTATGATTATCATAAAGTATATAGCATTAGCTTTTATTAAGAGAAACTGTATGATACATTGTGTTGATATTTTGACTTAAAAAGGGTTGTGGTTAAGAACAACAGGATTTGAACTGTTCGTGAGAATTTTGATGTAGTTGAAATCAAAGAGACTGTTTCAATATTGGTATATATTAATATTATATGAGGAAAACAAATCTAGAAATTATGGGGAAAGCATACGAGAGTATGATAATACCTGGAAGATACATGTTAATTTTTAAAAGAGAAATTGAAATATACAATGTGAAGTGTAAAGTAAGAAATGTATGTGAAGTATAATTGATCGGTAGGGGGATATAATACTTAATGAAATGGAGATTTGATCAAACATAAAAAGTTTAAAGAAACTTTGGACACTAATGAAATTTGCTTATACAGCAAAGAAAAGTCTAATACTACGATCCAGAATCTAAGGACGACCCGGAGATGGTCATGAGTTCTGTTTAATTCTGGTGCCGAACGGTTATTGTATCTACTGCTTTTGCTCAACAAATATAAATGCTCTGGTCTAAGTTGTCCGTTGTGATTCATGTTGAAACTGTTAAGTAACAAAATAGTTAAAATAGATCGTGTGTATTCTGATTGTACTCTAGCGATTGAAGAGGTAGTCTTCAATCTTGACTTAATTCCAATAGAGATCGGTGATTTGATATGATAATTGGAATGAACTGGTTGCGTATATGTGATGAGACCCATGTAGTTTGCAATAAAGGAATAATAAAGATAACTACGCCGGAGGGGCGGGAGATTTGTATATACGGGGATAGGAGAAGTGGGGATCAATGTCTATTGATGATTGATAGGTCCCGAAAGTTGATTGCTTAGGGCTGTGAGTCTTGTTTGGTATATGCTATTGATGCCAAGATTGAAGAGAAAACTGTGGCCGATGCGCCTGTTGTCCCAAATTTTTTTCCATATGTGTTCCTGGAAGACTTGTCTGGTGTGCCACCTGAAAGACAAGTGATATTTTGTGTTGACTTGAATCCTGGAGCTTCTCCAATAGCTTGTTATTCGTACTATCTTGCACCTACCGAAAATGTAAGAGATGATGAAGCAACTTCAGGAGTTGTCAGATAGGGGCTTTGTTAGATTGAGTTCTTTGCCATAGGGAGCCCGATATTGTTTATGAAGCAAAAGATGTCACAATGAGAATGTGCATTGATTAACGTGATTTGAACAAATTGACTATAAGTATTTGCTGCCAGGAATTGATGATTATTGATCAGTTGCATGGGGTTGGTTATTATTCAAAGATTGATTTATGTTTGGGGTATCACTAGTTGAAAATCTGAAAGGAGAAAATACTGAAAACAGCTTTTAGGACACGTTATGGGCATTACGAGTTTTTGGTTATGCCTTTTGGGTTAACCAATGCCCCGGCTGTTTTTATGGGTCTAATGAACAGAGTTTGCAGAACGATGCTAGATAAGTCGGTGATTGTGTTTATTGACGACATCTTGGTATATTCCAAGTCTGAGGCCGAGCATGCTGCTCATTTAACAGAGTTATTGGAGTTGTTAAGGAAGGAAAAGTTGTATCCCAAATTCTCAAAGTGTGAGTTTTGGCTACAACAGATTCAGTTTCTAGGACATGTTATTTCGGGAGCTTGGATTTCTGTAGATCCAGCTAAAGTTGAAGCCATAAGAAACTGGGAGCCGCCTCGTTCAGCTACAGAAGTTAGAAGTTTTCTTGGGTTGGCGGGCTACTATAGGAGGTCTATTAAAGATTTTTCGAAAATTGCAGTTCCTTTGACTGCACTAACAAAGAAGAATGCACCGTTTGTTTGGGAAACCGTGCAGCAAGAAGCATTTGAGATATTGAAGAAGACATTAAGTGAAGCACCGATACTTGCTCTACCGGAGGGCAATGAGGATTTTGTGGTTTACACGGATGCTTCGAGGTTAGGATTGGGCGCTGTATTGATGCAGCGTGGAAAAGTAATTGTTTATGCCTCGAGACAGCTTAAGCAGCATGAGAAGGACTACTCAACTCATGATCTTGAGTTGACAGCTGTTACTTTTGCTTTGAAGTTGTGGAGACATTATCTGTATGGAACTAAGTGTCAACTCTATACAGATCATAAGAGTTTAAAGTACATTTTTAGTCCGAAGGAGCTTAACATGAGGCAACGTAGGTTAATGGAACTTATTAAAGACTACGATTGTGAGATACTCTACCATCCTGGAAAGGCTTACGTGGTAGCCGATGCTTTGAGTCGCAAAGCTTACTCTAAGGATTGTTGTTACGTAATGACATCCACGATGTTAACCTCCACTATCATTGATGATGTAAAAGCTGCTCAGGAGGAAGCTTTGAAGGAAGAAAATGTTGGTGCTGAGGATATTAGGGTACAAATTAAGAATATGGAAACAACTGACTCTGGTTTGAAAGGACTTTATGGGAGGATCTAGGTGCCGAAGTTTGGTGGTATGAGAAGGGTGATCATTGAAGAAGCACATCAGTCTAAGTTTTCTGTACATCTTGGGAGTACAAAAATGTACAATGAACTTAAAGCAGACTTCTGGTGGCCGGGATTGAAGAAGGATATAGGTCAGTATGTTGAACGGTGTCGGACTTGTCGGCTTGTGAAAGCCGAACATCAGCAACCTTATGGTAGTCTGCAACCGCTTCCCATTCCGGAATGGAAGTGGGAACACATAACAATGGATTTTGTCACGAAGTTGCCGAAGACTAAGCGTCAACATGATGCGGTTTGGGTAATAGTTGATAGATTGACCAAGTTGGCACACTTCATTCCAATAAGAGAGAATTATTCCTTGGAAAAGTTGGCTCAGATTTATATGGACGAGATTGTTTCTAGACATGGAGTTCCTAAGTCTATAGTATATGATTGTGATAGCCGCTTCACCTCCAACTTTTGGTCAGCTTTGCAAGAAGGATTAGGAACGAGGATCGCGATGAGTACAACTTATCGTCCGCAAACCGATGGTCAGAGTGAACGGACCATACCTACTTTGGAAGATATGATGAGATCATGTGTTTTGGATCTCGGTGGCAATTGGGACGATCATTTGCCATTGATAGAGTTTTCGTATAATAACAATTATCACGCGACAATAAAGAAGGCACCGTTTGAGGCGTTGTATGGGAGAAGGTGTAGGACTCCTACGTGTTGGATAGAAACCGGAGAGACACCGATTGCTGGGCCGGCATTACTACAAGAAACTAATGAGAAGATACAGCTGGTTAGACAGAATATGAAAACGGCACAGGATCGTCAGAAAAGTTATCATGACAGGAGACATAAACCAATTAGTTTTGATGTAGACGATTGGGTTTATTTGAAGGTGTCACCTATGAGAGGTGTTACACGTTTTGTTAAAAGAGGAAAGTTAGCTCCGAGATTTGTTGGACCATTCAAGATAGTAGAAAAAGTTGGAAACCAGTCGTATCGTTTGGAGTTTCCTAAAGAAATGTCAGGCATACAACCGGTGTTTCATGTGGGAAATCTCCGGAAATCATTCACTGCCGGTAACGAAGACTGGGCTGATCATACTGAGCTGCAGATTGATGAAAGGCTTCGATACGTGGAGGAGCCGAAATGTGTTCTGGATACCAAAATGAAGAAGCTAAGAAGTAAAGAGATAGAGATGGTGCTTGTACGATGGAAGCATCATAAAGGAGCAAATCACACGTGGGAAACCAAGGCGGAAATGATGAAGAAGTATCCGCAACTGTTTGAAGCCAAATAACTTCGAGGACGAAGTTTTAGCGTGGTGGAGCCCATACTGTAACATCCTCGGATTTAATTTATTGTAAGTGGGATAACTAGATGAATTTTTGTATAATTAAGTTGAATTATGAAAAATGATTATGTATCTGGATATTTAAAAGTTGGTTGCCATTTTAAGAAATTAAGAAGTTTGAGAATTTTGAATTATTATTATGGAGTATTATGATTTATAATTGTTAGTAATGATAAAACTAAGACAAAATTAGTATTTAGTGAGATCAGATAAGTTGAGGGGCTAATGTGCCAAAAGCCGAAACTTGAGAAATAAAAGACCTTTGGTCTTTTATTATGGTTCACTCTTATTTCATAGAATTCTCTCAAGCTCTCTCTAAGATTCTACTGAAAATCGGTTAAGTGAAGATAAACTCGTGGATTTACATTTGGAAATTTACAAGATTCAAGAGGATTAAAGGTAAGAAAATTATTCCTAAAGCCTTGAGTTTTATTTTGATGAATAAAGATGAAATTCGGATTTTAATCTGAGAAAAATGTTGATGCATGTATGTTAAATCAGTGGGAAATCATTTCTGGAACATCATTGAAGGTTCAGAAACAAGAATCGTCACTTAATTCGTCCTAAAAGGTAATAAATCTGTAATTTTATGAAGTTATGTGTTCTTGAGGTTTTTACTCATTTTTAGTCCAATCTGGACGAATTAGAGTGTTAATGATATGGAAAATGGACTAGAAACATTCAATATATGTTTATATAACACTATTATTGATTGCATGTGGTTAGATTTGAGTTTTGGTAATTTTTACTTAAAATCCATAAGCTGCGACCTTCATACCTGATGGTCGACTCGGCGAGTCGATGGGTTGACTCGGCGAGTCACCATGAACAGTCGAATGAAATCTTCAAAAATGTATAAGTGTTGGATCCGAAATCGGATGAGACCCTAACTTAGATTGGACCGAAATCGAATGAGAACCGAACTCGGATGGACCCGAATTCGGATAGGCCAGTAATTCGGGAGGATCCGAAATCCGGCCGAGGATCCGTAATTCGGACCTCGACTCGGCGAGTCATCTGGACCGACTCGGCGAGTCGCCTGCAGTTTAGGTGTAATTCGGATGGGTTATTAAGGACCCGAATTGATGGACAGATAATCACACTTTTGGGATATCTTTTGTACTATATTAAGGTATATAATGAAGGGTTATTTGGGAATGATAACACACTAAATGATGGTTTTTAATGTGAGTTTCGGATGACGGTTCCGAATGTTGTAATACTTTTATTTGTACAAATTAATGCTAATTTCTTAAAGAACATGTAATGATGATATGTTTATCATATGAAAATGTAACAGGTCCCTTGTGGTGTTGTTTAACCCACAGTGGGGTACTTTGTGATCCGGTTGAAAGCCCGAGGAAAAATAAGATAACTTAAAGTTTAATAACGCACCCACTGTTAGTACATATGATTTCGCATGTTTATATCTGCTTTATGTTAGCTATTGCCTGCTGAGACATGTTGCTTCATTATCGTTTGGAATTCTACTAACTTGCGTAGATTTAGATGCACACTCATACTTGTTGCATGTCCGTTCTTTTGTTGTGCATCTATCGATGGACCGGCGGGTCGCATCTGTTACTCTGCTGTTACTGCGCTATATGACCCGGAGCTGATCCCTCCGAGGTTCTGGTAGGCAATAAGTCATCCCCGATGTTATGTCTGTCTCAGATGGTTGGGTTATATACCGAGCTTTGGGCTCGTAGGAGCGACGACTCATGTATGTCGTACTTTGTGTACGTGGAGAGTGCACGACGTGTGTCGTCGGTGTACTTTTGTGGGCTTCATAAAGATTTATAAAATGCGTAAATCTGTGTATTCACTAAGCATTCGCTTACCCCTCGGTTGTTGACATTTTTACAGGAAAAGGGAAATCTGCTGCGGGACCTTCTAGTTAGGCCAATACTTGAAGTTTGAAGATATCTACTACTCATTTTGGTAACGGATCTATGGGATTATTATTGAAATACATTTGGGATGTTGTAATAACTTTTGAGTATGTAGATTTAGACATGAAACCATGTAGCACCGTAGAGTGTTTGACAAAGTTGTATTATTTTATTTATGTATTTTTATGCTTCCGCACTGTAATTTAAGTATGCAGATCATTATGTAATTTATGTTTGGTGTGTAATCCTGGGTGTTATGTAATTGTGGTTAAATGTGACAAGGGTGTCACAAATATGATCATGTATAACATTGAACATTAGTATTATAACATTGATAAACCCTAATCGATGTATTAGAGAAATTACCGTTATAAATTTTTTTGATTTGATCGTAAAACCAACTAACACAATTGACGATTAAATCTAATCAATGTCAAATTTTCATATTATGGTTATCAATATTTAATTAGTTAATTCTGGTTCCGATTCGATTTAGTAAAACATTGTTTGAAATTTTAGCATTGCAAAATCTAGAAAGTCAATCATAAGAATCAACTAACTGTATCATTTGTCTTGCTTTTTGAAATATCAGCTTTCCAATTTCACTTTTTGTTTGAATTGTTTGAAAAATATTTTTCTTTATTTGTTTTTGTAATTAATATTTTAACCCCGCAACAACGTGCGGGTGTCAACAACTCGTTATTATACAATAATTTTTCTGTACGTTTGTTTGTTACGTGAATATGTGTCCACGTTTGATTTGGAATATGGAAAATATCAATTATTGTTTATTCTTTTATTACTTTAATAATATTATTCTAACTTTTGATTTAGTTATTGAGTATTGACTACTTTTTAAAATACTAAAATTCAAATTGAATATCGAGAATAACGTGTATTTTATGGTACAATAGTCCACAGTTCGTACTTTTTTATTTTTTGATTTGATTTTAACATATATTTTTTCATACAAGATACGTTACTTTGAAATTTTATAGTTATATTTGACACATAGTTTTTACTGACTATAATTTTAAAAAGTTCAACTCAAAACTAAAAGTCATGTATGAAAAGAAAAAGTAAGACCGGTTAACAAACAATAATTATCGATTTGAAGTTTTTTAATAAAACTAAAAACATAATGGTTTTTTTTTTAAAAAAAACACATACTAGAGATGAGAATGTGTTTGTATGTGTAATACATATCTTTTGTCTTATACATTCCCCTCCCTTTTATAACATATATTGATATGACTAAATTGAAAATAAAATACGAAAACCTCAAAATGTGTTTTCAAATTTACTTGTAACTTTAAAAGCTAGAAACTGAATTAAAAAGTAAAAACATCTAAAAACAAATAGATTTGAACGTGTATTCTATAAACATTTATTTTCGACGAAAATTTTCATTGAAAATATGTCGAGTAAAGTGACCCTAAGGTGTGTTTAGTTAATGAAAAATTCTTTCTCACTTTTTAGAAAAAAAATAAAAACTTGTTTACTTAACAAAAATTTCTTAAAATTTTATTCTACTTTTTAAAATATTACTTTACACACACACACACTCTCTCTCTCTCTCTCTCTCTCTCTCTCTCTCTCTCTCTCTCTCTCTCTCTCTCTTCAATTACCTACCATATATTTATTTTTAATACTTTGTTTCTCTCTCTTACTTCTCTATCACTTATCCTATTTTTCTTACTTTATGATCACCTATGTCATTTTTATTAAAACTAAAACTTAATCATCTAAACAAGTTTTCACTTTTTAGATGCCCTTGTTTTTCTTGAAAACTATAAAATGAATACAGAAATTGAAAAATGATTCGTTTTCGTTTACAACTCTTCTATAAAATGCTAATAAAGCAGATGAAAAATTCAAGAACTTTTAGTCAAACAAAATTATTTTTGTTCCCCTTCTATTAATTATAAACTACAAATTGTAGTTAATATTAAGTTATTTTAGGTAATTTAATTTAAAATTACAGTTAGATTTACTTTTACCAAACACGTTTATAAAACTAAAAGCTTCAGCTATTTCAAAAAATTCTCGCTCCTAAAAGCTACATCTCTTTCAAAAAAACTTGAAACTGCAACTATTTTACCACTTATTGATAAGATTAATGTGTTGTTCTTTTGCATAAGTAATAAGTGACTGAAAACTGATTGCAGTGCTAATTGATAAGTGATTGACGCAGAATACTGAATTAATAGGTCTGTTTTTTTGTATGCTAAATCTGTATTATATATATAAATCTAAGAACAAAACTTGAACACAAGAATAATACGCTTATATCAATTTTTTTAACATATAAACATAAATAAATCTGAATAATCAAGTTTGTAAATAAATATAAAATGCATTTTTCAACATTCTTTAACATACAAACAAGAAAAAAAAAATCAGAATATCAAGAATTTTTAACATATAAACATGTATTTCAACTTTCTTTGATATATAAAAATAAAATCATCTAAAACATCATGAATCTTTAACATATAAACATTAATTTCAAACTTTTCTATATCTTGGTCGGAGAGTAGGTGGGTGTATAGACAAACATAATTTCAATGTATTTTCTATACCGTATAGTCAGATTGGAGTTTTTTTTTTTAATCATAAATTTGTAAATTATACATCCAACTTGTTCATAAATAATCAAATATAAATATTTTAACTACACAAACATAATTCCAATGTATTTTCTATTAACTTCAATTATTTTTTTAATTATTTTTAAGCAAAAAATTATTAGTATATTAACGTAATAAAATAGTTAGATAATAACATATAAAATATAAAAAATGTAAAAATATTTTATCAAATGAAACATATGATAAATAATTTATTTAATAATTAAATTGAATATATAAAAGAAACGTAAAATAAATAAATTAAATATTCTAATGGGGATAATTTTTTAAAAATAAAGAATTAATATAAATTTTTTAAAATAAATATATCTTGAAAAATAAAAATGTATAACTCATTCTAATAAATAATGAGAGAGGGAAAAGAGTTGTTTTTAGATTTAGATTAAGTGACAATAAGTGGGTAAATATGTTGATTGAATAAGTGATTATAAGTGATAATCTACCACTTATTATTTATTGAAAAAGAACGCACTTGTTAGCCAAAATCACTTACCGAATAAGTGAAATGGCTAAATAAGGACTTAGATGGTGTTTGGTTTGGTAGATTTCAACAACACATTAAGGATTTAGATTTAGAAATCCTCTCATGTCATGTTTGGATAAAATCTAAATAGAGAGAATTTTGTTTCATTTAGCATTTCATATTCTCCACTTCTCCTCTTTAAATAATCCACACATCCTCCTAATTATTCCAAAATCCATCATCCTAATTATTTCAAAATCCTATTATTTTGAAATCCATCATTTTAAATTCATGCAATCCAAACGGCACCTTATTGTATGAAATAGAACACCCCCTAAGTACTACTTAACCATCCAACGTTTAGAGTTATACACATTTAGCTACTAAACTATTTTTTTATACAAATTTAGCCACTAGAATTACACACATTTAACCACTAAACTAGCATGTTTGTCTACATTAACCCTTAAACTTTAGTATCTTTCTAAAATAGAACAGTCAACTAAAGATTAATGACTAAATGTTTATAGAATATATTTTATGGTAAAATGAGACAAATTTGATCGCTAGATGGTCAAATATATAGTAAACTGTTTAGTTCAGTATTACAATAAACTAACCAGTCGTTGTGCTAATTGGAACAGATTTTGCAAGTATAGTAACATATTCGGTACCAACAAGTTTTAAAACGTGGTCTTTACAAAAGCATGACCAACTGTGTTTTTTTAAATAATGTGTCGAAGGCCAAAAAAATATACAATCGATCATGTTATGTTTAAAAAATCATAAAGTAAAATGTTGTTTGTTTTTAATAGTTTAAATGTTTGAAGTTTAAAATTCACATATTAAATTAAAAAGTGGTCTTAAAGTCCAAGTTTTAAAATTTTAAGAATGTTTGTTTCAAATTGTCTGAAAACTATTACTTACAACATTATATTTAGTTAACTATTTGTTATGTCTAATTAATTTACACTAATAATATTAAATTAAACCACATAACACACTAAAATGATTTAATATTAGATTTATTAGATAGAAAATGTGATGTGAAAAAGAGAGATGATTTTCGAATCTGAATTTAATATTTAATATTTTAGGAACCTTTTAATTTAAGAGGTTTAAAAGTTTGAAATCTATTTTTATAACAAACATTGTAGGTTAAATAGAATATGAAATTACACTTAATAGGCATTAAGATCTTGAATTTAGATTTTATTTATTTATTAAAGGTTAAATGTATAAAATATAAAAGCTAATTCTGAAATAACAGCTGAACTTAAAATATTTGATTATTGTTACTTAAAATATTATATTTAATTAATACAAACAAAATTAAACTAACATGTTTAACATATTTAAATACTTTAATATTATAATTAGCGAGCTATTGAAGACCTGCACGTTGCTGCGGGGTCTGAAACATTGATTACAAAAAAATATAAAAAATAAATGAATAAATGCATTTCAAACAATTCAAATAACGAAATACAACTGAATCAGAATCGAAAAGCGAAATTGAAAAGCTGATATATATCCAAGAAGCAAGCCAAATAATACTAAAATTACAAATCATGCTTTATTAAATCGGATCGGAACCAGAATTGAATAATTACATATTCATAACTATAATTGAAATTTTGACATTGATTAGGTTTAATTGCCAAATTAATTTGTTGGTTTTACGATCAAATCAAATAAAGTTATAATTGTAATGTCTTCAATACATCGATTAGGGTTTGCCAACGTTATAATAGTAATGTTCAATGCTAATTGTAAAACCCTGCCTGATCCCGGAAATGCCACATCAATACAATACACTAATGGCAATATCTCAATACTCTATTATGCACACGTCATAGGATAAACCGAATTCACTGACAATTTAAAACTTTCATAGAATATCATTAACACACAATTCACTAGACTACAACATCCCATAAAACGCGAACACTAACAAAAGCAGATACGTCTCCCACTGACAGCAAATCCCTGATCGACAAACCCAGCTAACGATCTCTTCCCTGATCCCCTGAACATGGTAGACTCGAATACATAAGCTCGGAAGCTCGTGAGTATGCGAGGGTTAGACTCTGCACAATAAACACATAGCATGCGTACACATAGCACATACACACAGCACAAGCTCTATTTCTGTCCCTTGCAATCAACATCACTATACAAGTATGAACACACAGTATGAGATCCACGGACCTGCACACAGAATCACTGAAGGGGGACCCTTCCCCAGCTAACGACCGCGGCCGCGGTGGTTAGCCATAACCCTGTAGCACGGGCGCGAACCGGCTACAGGCCCTGCCGTGTATACACGCCCCAAAGACTGTTAGGGACTCAACCCGTGTGATCACTCATCGCGAATCACCGTCCGTATGGAACTCATCACGGACCCCAGACTGGATCTCATCTCATGCACACATATAACACATATGTAACAACAGAAGTATAACTACTGCTCGCGTCCCTGTCTCATTCACAAATACACAATATACACGTACACGAAGCTAGCTACACAGTTATGACTCGTAAAACAGTCCCGCGGTTTAGAAAAGAACTCGGGTACTCACCTGGTCGATCCACTAGTCCCGAAATCTCTGGATCGGCTCAGCTCGCTGATTCGTCCCTGAAATTACACAGATCCCAACTGATTAAACACAGTCCCGAATGACATCAAACACATAATCACAACACCCCGAACTCTATTCAAACCCGACAACCCCACGGAACCGAAACCCGACCAATACCCGAAACCCGACCCAAGACTCGACTCAAAAGCAATCCCAACGAGACCCTGAATATGCACAAAACCCATCCCGAGCAACCCCGAAGGAACCCGACACTATTCCGACCCAAACTCAATTCATAAAATAAATTTCGGATTTCCCCTGCAGGTTACTTGTCGCGCCGCGGACCCTCTGGTGGTCGCGCCGCGACACCGCGAAACCCCCAACTCTGCCCTGCGATTTTCATGGCTGCCCAGGAGTATCAAACTCCTCTCCATTCGATTTCAGCCTCCAATTAACTCATACAAACACTATAAACACAACCTTACAAGCTCAGGAACTAATACAACACCTTTCACATATTCAATTCAATTTAAACCAATAAATTGAAGCTCCTTACCTTCCTAGAGCTCAAGAACACCTATAAGGAAGAAGATGAAGCTGAATCCAAGGCTTCCTCAATCAATCTGGAATTGGGAGCTGGTATTTGGATTCTGATTTCTCACACAAACACACACAGTTCACCTTTTAGGTTTATCTCAAATGGATAAGAAGGAAAGGAGATAAGCACATATACGTACGTTTCTATCTCAACCGGTCCCGAACCCATTAACCCGAACTCGATATCATATTTTCACAATTAATATCCACTTAACCCAATTAACTCCACGAACCCAAATATAGAATTAATCCACTAATATTATAACCCGGAGACACGTAACTCATAAACCCGACACGTTTAATCCACTACTTGGGATCTCATTGGCCCACCACAATAATAATTATTTAAATATCCACTAAAATAATTACACGCAATTATCTCGAAAATGGGATGTTACAAATCCTCCCTCTTAAAAAGATTCCGTCCACGGAATCTATCGCAAGCTATTCGCAAATACACATTTCTAAGTCGAATTTCCAAAAATGTTGACTCACAACTCTCGATATAATTATTAAAAACTCTGTTGAATTCGCAATTGAACTCTGAATGGCACCATCATCACTATTGCACATCTCCACTTCACAGTTAATCAATTCGCTAATAACTTAGTTAAATCCTCTAATTCCCATACCTGCAATTGGTATATCCCCTATTCACAGAATCTTCTCCTGGCGTCACCTCATAAGCCACTCGGTTCACATATCATCTTAATCCATCGACCTTCACTCTCTTTCATCACATACTCGTATAGCTCTATATAGATCATCCACTAACACAACACATAAAAATATCTCAACTCTTTTCACCATAACAATTAAACGCATCTCATAAAACGCAATATCATAGATATGGATAGCACACACAAGAGTTTAAATCTACTATCAATATGATCAATCTACTAGCACATCACAAACACATTCACAATGATTACTCATATAACTCACATAGCTCAACAAGATTAATCCACTTAACATAGCGCAATGCCCAACCCCAGAACTCTGATAACCCATTTCACCACAACATATTCCATTCTCACACACATACCCAGATATAACAATCCCATATAACCCATATACAACCATTCCACACCTTTGTTACTAAGCCACATAATCACAGACACAACTAAGCAGTCACACGCAACAGAACACATATACTTATCACAGACATAGCCCAATAGCCCGCTCCACAACTGACACACACTCAAAGCAAGCTCAGAAAGACATACCCGAAACCATATCAGTAGCATCTCGAGCTCCTTCTGCAGTTGCCTGAAAGACCCGGTCCCTTGCTCTAATATCATGACGACTGGATGACGACGGCTCTGCTCTGGCCCCACTAGAACTCGCACCCTGCACCGCTGGTCCCGGCTCTGGACAGTCTCGTACTCTGTGCCCCGGTCTCCCACAACGGAAGCACAATGGCTCTAGAACAATACACGTGGCGGCATCATGCCCACGCTGACCGCATCGATAACACCTAGGCACGCACGGCCCACTATGGCGACGGTGGCATCTCGGGCACTCCCGATCTCCAACCGAACGGTCTCCCCTATCGCCCCTATCTTGAGGCCTCTGCCCTACGCTGCTCTGGCTCTGTCCTATATATCTCGAACCCTGCCTCTGACTCTGACTATCTGATCGCTGGCTCCGCCCTGGTCCACTCGACCTCTCCTCCCTGTCCCTGTCTCTATCTCTATCTCGTCTATCTCTCGAACTCTGGCCCGAACGTCGCTCCCTAGAATCATCTCTGGAATGCCTCCGGTCTCTCGAGGACCGCTCGGGAGTCCTCACACGTCGGCGCTGAAAGGATGGGTCCTCTCTCTGCTTGGCTATCTCCCGCTCCCTGATGCGGGCCATCTCTAACGCTCTGGCAAAGGTAGGAGTCTCGTGCATCCCGACGAACTCTCTAATATCGGTTCGCAGTCCATCAATGAATGCATCAGCCTTTCGCTGCTCGGTGGCGATGTGATGGGTGGCAAACTGCAAATACTCATTAAATTGGTCCACGTACTGCTGCACCGTCATCTCGCCCTGCTGCAGATGCAAGAACCGACGCTCCATCTCTCGTCTCTCATCTCTGGGAATATACTGTAACTCAAACACAGCTCTAAACTGATCCCACGTCATCGCATAAGCCGCAGAAGAAGTCATAGCTGACTCAATAGATTTCCACCACTGAGATGCTCCTCCTCTCAACAAATAAGCTGCATACCCCACCATATCCCTCGGCTCCACATGCGCAACTCGAAAAGCAGCCTCTACCTCGCGTTCCCATGCCATAGCCATCCCTGGCTCACCTCCGCCTCTAAACTCTGGCGGATTCCCAGTCATGAAATCCTTAAACGAACCCCCTCGTCGAGACGTAGATGAAGAGGCACCCGTACCCGTATCCTGACCACCCCCAGCACGTGGTCCCATACCCTGAGCCTGTTCCTGCTCCTGCTCTCTCTACTGCTTGTAGAACTCTGTCAATACCCCTAGAAGCTCTGACTTACGAATGAACTCGTCCCCTGCCGACTTTCCCGCGCCGGATCCCTCGCCTTGATCTGCCATAACTATCTGCACAAACCGAAACAATTGAGAATCATAGATAAATCACCCAGCGTTATACACTAAGCCAGGTTAGTTAATTCCACTAAAATCAATCGCAATGGATCCCCCACGGATCGAACCAAGGTTTAAGTTAAGCATCCATTAATGATACTTAGACTTGAAACCACAAGCTCTGATACCATGCTGTAACACCCTGCCCGATCCCGGAAATGCCACATCAATACAATACACAGGTGGCAATATCTCAATACTCTATCATGCACACGTCATAGGATAAACCGAATTCACTGACAATTTAAAACTTTCATAAAATATCATTAACACACAATTCACTGGACTACACCATCCCATAAAACGCGAACACTAACAAAAGCAGATACGTCTCCCACTGACAGCAAATCCCTGATCAGCAAACCCGGCTAACGATCTCTTCCCTGATCCCCTGAACATGGTAGACTCGAATACGTAAGCTCGGAAGCTCGTGAGTACGCGAGGGTTAGACTCTGCACAATAAACACATAGCATGCGTACACATAGCACATACACACAGCACAAGCTCTATCTCTGTCCCTGGCAATCAACATCACTATACAGGTATGAACACACAGTATGAGATCCACGGCCCTGCACACAGAATCACTGAAGGGGGACCCTTCCCCAGCTAACGACCGCGGCCGCGGTGGTTAGCCATAACCCTGTAGCACGAGCGCGAACCGGCTACAGGCCCTGCCGTGTATACACACCCCAAAGACTGTTAGGGACAGTCAACGCGCGCAATCACTCATCGCGAATCACCGTCCGTATGGAACTCATCACGGACCCCGGACTGGATCTCATCTCATGCACACATATAACACATATGTAAGAACAGAAGTATAACTGCTGCTCGTGTCCCTGTCTCATTCACAAATACACAATATACACGTACACGAAGCTAGCTACACAGTTATGACTCGTAAAACAGTCCCGCGGTTTAGAAAAGAACTCGGGTACTCACCTGGTCGATCCACTAGTCCCGAAATCTCTGGCTCGGCTCAGCTCGCTGATTCGTCCCTGAAATTACACAGATCCCAACTGATTAAACACAGTCCCGAATGACATCAAACACATAATCACAACACCCCGAACTCTATTCAAACCCGACAACCCCACGGAACCGAAACCCGATCAATACCCGAAACCCGACCCAAGACTCGACTCAAAAGCAATCCCAACGAGACCCTGAATATGCACAAAACCCATCCCGAGCAACCCCGAAGGAACCCGACACTATTCCGACCCAAACTCAATTCATAAAATAAATTTCGGATTTCCCCTGCAGGTTACTTGTCGCGCCGCGGACCCTCTGGTGGTCGCGCCGCTACACCGCGAAACCCCCAACTCTGCCCTGCGATTTTCATGGCTGCCCAGGAGTATCAAACTCCTCTCCATTCGATTTTAGCCTCCAATTAACTCATACAAGCACTATAAACACAACCTTACAAGCTCAGGAACTAATACAACACCTTTCACATATTCAACTCAATTTAAACCAATAAATTGAAGCTCCTTACCTTCCTAGAGCTCAAGAACACCTATAAGGAAGAAGATGAAGCTGAATCCAAGGCTTCCTCAATCAATCTGGAGTTGGGAGCTGATCTTTGGCTTCTGATTTCTCACACAAACACACACAGTTCACCTTTTAGGTTTATCTCAAATGGATAAGAAGGAAAGGAGATAAGCACATATACGTACGTTTCTATCTCAACCGGTCCCGAACCCGATATCATATTTTCACAATTAATATCCACTTAACCCAATTAACTCCACGAACCCAAATATAGAATTAATCCACTAATATTATAACCCGGAGACACGTAACTCATAAACCTGACACGTTTAATCCACTACTCGGGATCTCATTGGCCCAACACAATAATAATTATTTAAATATCCACTAAAATAATTACACGCAATTATCTCGAAAATGGGATGTCACACTAATCATGATCATATTTAATAAAAAAAATTTAAATACCAATTAGTTACATTTTAATTATAAAGCAATTTCATTAGAATATTGTATCGTGCATTTGAATGATAAAATCTTTTTTATACAATTAAAGACAACATAATAGTTTCAAAAGACAACTCCAAATATATGTATAACTAAAATCATAATTTTAAGTCTGTAAAAAAATATTGTAATAATAAATGTTAAAAGAGGATTAAACAAACATTCATTAAAATAAAAGAGGATAAATAAAAGATTACACCTAGATAATGGTGTGTTATGAAAATTTTAAATTAAAAAAAAAAGCAACCAATCATAAGATGCCATGTTGCAAATTCCCATGGACTAAAATCATTTGGAAATGTATGTATATATAATTAGATTGAAAATAAGGTGTAAGAAGAGAGTCGGTTTTCAGAAGTGAAACTTTACACTATAGGTCATCACTTAATTAGGGATGACACAAAAAAAAAAGCCCCGGACCCGATGGGGAAAACCAAAAACCGATCTAATCGTGGCGGGTTTCCCTGAACCCGATTAAGTTAAACGGAGGATGAGACGGGTATGATTTTGATAATACCCGCCCCGTATACCCGATTACATAACCCGTTTAAATCCCCGAATACTCCGATTACTTTTTTAATAGCAACATGTTATATATATTGTATATATATTATATATATAAGATGAATATTTTTATTTATTTTACATATTATGCATAAAAATGATTATGTATAATTTAAAGAACTTATTTATTTATATATAATTTATTAAAAGAATGTTTTTTTCGTTTTCATTTGATAGAGATACGAATTTAATTTCACATTAGTATTGTAATTTTTAAACATATTGACGTTTTAAGCTTAAATTATGAATCATGTCGTTAAAATTTCATATTACTGATTTATAAATGGGTTTCCCCGGTTCCCCATGGGTTTTCCCGCGTACCCGATGGGGATTCCCGTTTAATACCCGTGGTTTTTTTAAACGGGGCCGGGATTTCCATTCCCCGACCCGAAACCGTCCTGTTGCCATCCCTACACTTAATCGCTCCTATATGCATTTACGGAAAATATCATAACTAGGTTTTTCTATCATGCTCCTGTTGTGAAAGTCAAATTATACTCCTCTGGTCAAAATGTCAAAAATAACCTTATGGTTTTCCGGCAACTTATTTCTATCATTATTTTTTTAAGAGAAAATTACTGATTTGGTTCCTGTGGTTTGTCCATTTTTGCTGGTTTGGTCCTTTAAGATCAAAAATTACTCCATTGGTCCCTATGATTGTATTTTTGTTGCATGGATAGTCCTTTTGCTAGACGGACGTTAAGTTTGTGATGTTAGTTGACTTTCTCAAGGGTTATTATGGTAAAACACTCACTCTCTTTCCACACATTTTCCTAATAAATATCATTTTTCTTCTTCTTTTCCATTTATTCATCCATCATTTTCTTCTTCTTCTCTATTTATTCGCCCTTCTTGTCTTTTTTCTCAAGATTGGTGAGCAATCATCTGTTTTTTGACGTGAAAAATGGGTCGGTGAGTTTAAATGTTGAGATAGATTTCTAACACAGTCCACCTAGAAATGTATGGCGGGATTTGGGTACCCAATAGAGGAGAATTGTGAGACAAATGGGAGTGTAAATTGGAAAACAATGGTGTTTTCTCGGTAAAGAATCATCAAAGGTGATGGATGAGTACACGTTAAATGTAAATGATCATCATCGTGCTCGATGGATCAAATACTTTACATGTGAGTGTTTACTTCGATGGTTTTCGTAAGATGGTTTTCCTGTTCGATCAACTCTTTTAAATCCTCATCGATGGGTAGAACCAGTGTCGATCCACCATTCATTCGGTTCAGATCTTACCAATTCTACATCAGAAACCATTGCCGTGATATTCACATTCACCACACTTGCAACTTCACCATTGCCGTCAAGAACCACGCATGGTTCAAGATCCAAATCAGAAAACAATTCCGATTTCTCAATATGATTGGCAAATTTACTCGCATTTTGAAATCCAATCATATCAACCATCTCATTAATCGATGGTTTAGCAATAGATGTTATAGTTGAAGTCATCGACCGTGACACAACTCCATCTAACATTTTCATTTTTTTTCTTTAACGCCAAAGAAAATAATTATAAGTAGTTGTGAATCTTCTTTTCAACAAATACTTTATAAATTTTCAATAAAGAAAATTTTCTCACTTTATAATAAAATTACACTTTTATTATAAACAACGTCAAATTAATTAATCAAGCTTGATTCAACCGTTCAATTTAATCACTTTATAACAAAATTAAATCTTTTGTTATAAACTATGTCAAATACTTCAATTGACAAAACTTGAATCAACCGTTCAATTTAATCACTTTATAACAAAATTAAATCTTTTGTTATAAACAATGTCAAATACTTCAATTGACAAAACTTGAATCAACCGTTCAATTTAATCACTTTATAACAAAATTAAAACCTTTTTATTATAACCGATTTTATCACTAAAATTGAATCTGCCGTTCAATTTAACACCAAAGTGAAGAATGAATCAACCGTTCATTCAAACACTTGTAACCCGAACGAGAATAGTAACAAATTTTATATTAAAAGTTAAAATTGAATCATCCGTTCAATGTTTAAGAAACCAAAAGTGAATAATCGAATCTGCCGTTCAAATTAAACACTTAATCAAGGCTGTTGCAAAAATTAAATCCGTCTCGAAACCAAAACTCGTTTGTAACGAAACAGAAATAATTAAATGAAATGGAAACACAATTGCTTCGAGACAAAACTCGTTTGAATCGAAACAATAATGTAATAGAAACTTTTACTTCGAGACAAAACTTGTTTGAATCGAAGAAACAATTTCTCTAAAATTCCTAAATTTTATAACCGGTATCGTGGTTGTAAAATCCTGTTTTAAGATTGTAGGGATATTGTGCCCGATACCAATTATAAAATATAAGAAATATATTACGAATTACAAATCAGAAATGAAACTACAATACACGGAAATAAATAAAATACGAAAATTAAAATTACAAGTAAAGGAAATAACAATACTGAAATTTAAATTACAAAACAGAAGGCTGAGTCTCGTGTTAGACACGATTCCCTTAAAACAGATTCGAAGTCTGTTTCCCAGGGTACAACAGCCAAAGCAGCGTGTACTGCCGGAGGTAACCAACTTGCCTGAAAAATCACGTGAATTGAAGGTGTTCTTCGTTCTTGGAATCAGCAACGTCTTGCCGTTAAAGTGCAAAAAGTTTCAAGAGTGCAAAGTGTTTTCCAAGTCTTTCAAGTGTTTCAAGTGTATCTTGGTGTTTGCATCTCCATCCCTTTTATAGGAGATGAGTTGTAACAACTTAATTATATTCAATTGTAATAATAATAATAAACCATTTTTTTATTAATAATTAAATATAATAATTCTATCATTAAACCATGAGTTGTAACAACAAATTAATTATATTTAATTGTAATAAAAAATATTTTTTATTAATAATTAAATATAATAATTCTATCATCAAACCATTTCTGTAACGGCTCTAGAATTGTCTAGATTCGTTCAAGACACGAACGCGGCTCACGCAAAAAAAAACCTTATACAAAGTACGAGGCAGATGCAAGTGCACACAAGTTTAATGATTTGCTATTGCCTGGACCAAAGTTTTGTCTTGGAGTAACTTGTCATGCTTGTCAAGGCTCCTCATTATAAACCACTCATGGTTTGGTCCATCTTCCTATGTGGGACAAGTTTTCACACTTTTAACTTGCATTTTCCCACATCAAACACCAATCTTTGAGCATCGATATCTCATTCATCTTAGCTCCGTTTTGAACGTTCTTTATATCGTTGTAATCCTCTCTTCAATGAGAATACATAACCCACAAAATATTAATTATATATCTTACAATTATATATAATTATATTTGGTCCAAAACATGGAAAATACACTTTTTCCTTTGAAAATTTACACTTTTTTCCAACAGGAGAAGAATGAGAAAATGATGGGTGAATAAATGGAGAAGAAGAAGAAAGAGGATATTTATTAGGAAAATGTAAGGAGAGAGAGTGAGTATTTTACCAAAATAACCATTGAGAAAGTCAACTAACCCCACAGACTTAACGTCCGTCTAGCAAAAGGACTATCCATGCAACAAATATACAATCGTAGGAACCAATGGAGTAATTTTAGATCTTAAAGGACTAAACCAGCAAATATGGACAAACCACATAGACCAAATCAATAATTTTCTCTTTTTTAATTTACAATTTACAATTGGTCAATTGTATCATTTGCTTTTAAGCGAACGATGGTTTTCATCCTCCATTCTTCACCCCTTATCAAAAAAAGCTCCATGGCTCCAAGTTATCATAAAACTTTGTTTTTATGTGTTATTTATTTCTTTGAATCTTCAAAATAAAACCAATATATGTTAAAAATAAATTTGATGAAATTATAGTTAAAATATTTATTGACAAAAGAGTTCATAAAAATTAATAAAATGATTATATTATAAGTAAATATGAATATACCCTCTCATTATTATTATTATTATTATATATAATTGTTATTGTTGGTGGTTTTAAAATCTAAAAGATAAAGTCAAACATTTAAATACATATTATTCGATAATCAACTGGCAACCAACAAAAGCTAAGCCAAACAGTAACATGTTTATGTGATGATAATTATAATAATAATCATAGTTATAATAGTGTAAGAATGAAAATAAATATTAACGTGTATTGGTTTGTTTGGCAAAAACTTGATGTGCTTGACCAAGTAACTGGAGCTGAAACTCGAAAATATAAAATGACATAAAAATACATATAAACAAATAAACCAATATAATCATAATTTATTAAGATTATTTTGATAATTTTTTTTTATAACCTCAAGCTATTAATTTCTAAAAGTCACTTGAATTAGCTTATTGTTTTAATAAAATTCTGGTGAAAAGTTATTCAAAAGCAACTTATTGATAAAATGTAACTGGAGTTTTTAAAAAAGCTTAAACTTCCATAAACTCTCATGTATGCCAAAATGTCCAAAATTAAATATCTTTCTTTCCGAAACGTTTGTTATAATTTATATGATTAAAATCATACCTTAGTTATAAAGTCTAGAAACTTTAATCTTTTAAAATTAATTAACATATAATGGTAAAAGTTTCATCTAATTGATTGAAAATTATAAGCATTATGCCATCATATATGAATTCATTCAACTCTACGTTTTTATTTAGTAAATAATTTTTTTGGGATGAAAATAAATACAATTTTCAATTTTTCATAAAGTAGATTATGCTCATTGCACAGTAAATTATACGTATGATATTTTGAACCCGCTGCATCACGCGAAGAGTTTGAACAATCGTTCAAAACAATTTGAGAAGATTTTAAATCTAAAATTTAGACTCAAAAGGTTTTAAAATTTTCAGTTCAAATATGAAAAGCTAAATAAAACAGACGTTAAAATTATGAAGCTAAACAAACAGAACTCAGAAAACATTTTTAATTTTATTTTTCAAAATATTATATATATATATATATATATATATATATATATATATATATATATATATATATATATATATATATATATATATAAACGACTAGACGTTTCTCCTTAAATCTCACCGTGTGTGACAAAACAAAATACTATAAAAGTCAGTCAATTATCACTAACGTACACATCACACAACTCACCGTGTCAATATAAACGGCAAACGTATTTAATTATTATTCAACTACTCTTTAATTATTTATTATTTCCTTTTTGAAAAAAAAAAATATTAGTAATATATTTTAATAAAAATTAATTATGTATTCAAGGAAATTTTAACTCTCTTTTCTGTTTAAATATTTTTTTTAGTTGCAAATTATCACATATTAATATTAGACGTATTGGTAATATATTATTTGTAAATAAGGACAAATATTTATTTTTATTGTTTTTTATTTTCGACCTAACGGATCAAATGGACGAAACGATTAAATGATCTGTAGTAATAAGTAAGCTAGGACATAAGTTTTTTAAAAAAATGAAATTTTAGGAAATGGTGTATTAAACAAATTGTGAAAAAAATTTCAAAATTATATTAAATATGTCTTTTGATCGTCGACCTGTTTCCTTGAATGTGTTAGAGAATGACAATGTCAGTGACTGTTAACATGAGGAAGTTCCCATGTGGTTAGTCTTTGGGTAAATAAAATGTTTCCAAATTCGAAATTTATTCGGGATATTTTTATTTTTGTTAGATCGGAATCATAAGTTGGATCAGATTGAATCAATATCAAAAGACTTTATTAAGGTATTAATCTTTCTATACGTTTTATGTACATGAGAGATTAAGTTTATCTAAAAACGATTAAACATTCTAAATTTAAACACAACTCATAATAGTTTTGAACTTTTGATAACTTAATTAGATTAGTAAATATTTATATTTTGGAATAGAAAGATCAAACAAAAACATCAAAAAGAAAATTAATTATAAATCAGTTTTTTGTGGTTGTTGCCTTATTTATTTTTAAATACCTTTGTCTTTCGTGAAAAAAAATATTATGGGCTTTAAAGTAGTAAATTAGTATACTCAAGTTATGGGCAAATTAGAAATTAATCCATTTGTTAACCTTTTTAAGTTTTAATTAACGAAGTTGAAGCATTAATTAGTCTTCTGTTACAAGTCAAAAACAAGCTCAGGTTAAAATCATGAGTAAATTACAGAAATGGTCCCTGTGGTTTACATAAAACTTTGGATACAGTCCCTGTAGTTTCAATTTTGCATAAACGGTCATTATCTTCACTGTTTACTTGCAAAATTGGTCCCTCTGCAGTTAACTTTAACCATGAAATGATTAAATCTTTTATAATGACCATTTTACCCTTTTCTTTAATAACATTTTGGTCCTTCAAGTTTGTTGTTCATTTTAGTTTTGGTCCCTCAAGTAAATTTTTTTATTTAACTCTATTTTACTAATTATTATTATTATTATTATTATTATTATTATTATTATTATTATTATTATTATTATTATTATTATTGTAACGATGATTATTATTATTATTATTATTATTATTATTATTATTATTATTATTATTATTATTATTATTATTGATTTAACTTTTTACATATTAATTTATTTGTTTATTAAGTTTTTTTATTTTAATTCACTTTTTAATCTAAATTATAAATTATTTATATCTTTTATTATAAACAATTGTATCAAAAATAGAATCCATTTATTTTATATTTTTCCTGATTGAAAAAAAATACAAACATTTTATATTATAGTTTTCCAAACCAAAAAATTTTGAACCTTAAACTTTTATTAATTTTTTCAAACAAAAAACTGTTACAAACCAAAATTTTGAACCTTAAACTTTTATTTTCTAAACGTAAAAAAATATGAAAACCAAACCGTTTTTTTATTTTTATTTTTGCACTAAAACCCATTCTAATTTTTTGTTTTGAGAAACGAAAAGAAATACAAACCATTCTGTTGTTACTTTTTGCAAACGAAGAAAACTACGAATAATTCTAATTTCCAGTTTTTCCAAACAAAAAAATTCATTTTTATTTTTCTAGTGTTTTGAATGAAACCATTCCCTTTTATTTTTTTCTCCGAACGGAAAACTACCAACTATTATGTTTTTAAAGTTTTTCCTAAATACGAAATAGCGTGTAGTCTTTTTGTTCGGAAAAACTAATAAAACGGAATGGTTTGTATTTTTTATGATGGGAAAGAATTTAAAACGTAGTGGCTAGAATAATCTAAAAATAAAAAAATACAAACCATTCCATTATTTAGTTTTTTTTTAATGAAAAACAACAAACCCTTTTATTATTTAGTTTTTCCGAACAAAAAACTTCGAACCATTAATTTTTTATTAATCATTAGTTTTAACATTTTCATATCGTAAAAAATACAAACCATTCCGTTTTATTAGTTTTTCCGAACAAAAAGACTACACGCTATTTCGTATTTAGGAAAAACTTTAAAAACATAATAGTTGGTAGTTTTTCCGTTCGGAGAAAAAATAAAAGGGAATGGTTTCATTCAAGAAACTAGAAAAATAGAATGATTTTTTTTGTTTGGAAAAACTGGAAATTAGAATTATTCGTAGTTTTTTTCGTTTGCAAAAAGTAACAACAGAATGGTTTGTATTTCTTTTCGTTTCTCAAAACAAAAAATTAGAATGGGTTTTAGTGTAAAAATAAAAATAAAAAAACGGTTTGGTTTTCGTATTTTTAAGTTTAGAAAATGAAAGTTTAAGGTTCAAAATTTTGGTTTGTAACATTTTTTTTGTTTGAAAAACCTAATAAAAGTTTAAGGTTCAAAATTTTTTGGTTTGGAAAAGTATAATATAAAATGTTTGTAATTTTTTCATTCGGGAAAAATATAAAATAAATGGATTCTATTTTGATACAATTGTTTATAATAAAGAAATAAATAATTTATAATTTAGATTAAAAAATGAATTAAAATAAAAAAACTTAATAAACAAATAAATTAATATGTAAAAAGTTAAATTAATAATAATAATAATAATAATAATAATAATAATAATAATAATAATAATAATAATAATAATAATAATCGTTACAATAATAATAATAATAATAATAATAATAATAATAATAATAATAATCAGTAAAATAGAGTTAAATAAAAAAATTTACTTGAGGGACCAAAACTAAAATGAACAACAAACTTGAAGGACCAAAATGTTATTAAAGAAAAGGGTAAAATGGTCATTATAAAAGATTTAACCATTTCATGGTTAAAGTTAACTGCAGAGGGACCAATTTTGCAAGTAAACAGTGAAGATAAGGACCGTTTATGTAAAATTGAAACTACAGGGACTGTATCCAAAGTTTTCTGTAAACCACAGGGACCATTTCTGTAATTTATTCTAAAATCATTAAGTAACTATAATAGATCTTAAGATCCTAACCAAGATCTTATTATTTGAGATATACTAATCAACATGGGCATATTTTTACTAATCAAGATTTGAATATCAAGATCAAAATCTTAATAAACATGGGTAAATTTTATAACGCAAATTTTATTTAATTTTTTGCAAGTGTTAAAAAATATAATAATGAGAACTAGAATAAACCTGCTATGTATTCAATTTACAATATGCCATTAGTATCTAGTTCATGACTACATTGGTTAATTAATCAATCAGTTTTTCGGTTGTAAAAGTATCAAACTAAAACATCAAAAAGAAAAATCTATGAAGACTATTTTTAGTTACCAGTTACCACACCCTCTATAACATGTCATATCAACCCTATTAATTAATCACAATTCAATAAAAAAAATATTAAAATATTAAAAAAAATGTCACATAAAAGGAATGCACGTCATATCATAGGAGAATAGATGTAAATAATATTCCTAATTAAAGCAGTAATTAACTAAAGTAGTATAGTAAATAGCTATATAAACTAGGGTTAAGTACCATTTTGATCATTCAACTTTCAGATTTGTCTCATTTAGTCATTAAACTATTTTTTGTCCTGATTTAACCACTAAATTTTTGTTTAATGTTCTATTTTGGGAAAATATATAAAACTAATAACTTAATCGATACAAAATATGATAGTTTAGTGGTCAAATCAAGACAATTTTCATTGGTTAAGATAGTAAAATGAAAGTTTAATGACGAAATATCTATACAAAAAATTGTTTAGTAGCTAAATCAAGATAAAAATTAGTTTAACTTCTAAATTGAAAAAAATCTAGAAGTTGGTTAAAACGACACACCCTGTAAAGTATAAACTATAAAGGGATGATAATAAAAAATAGCAACCATAATCATGTTAGTCAACGCAAATATAAGTAGTAAATAATCAAAGTAGGTCTCCGCCAACCATACCCAGATCAGATAGATGCCCAGATTTAGCATAGCAATAATTTTCAAACTTCTCTCTTTCCTCTTCTTCAGCACAAACATTTCAGAGAATTTTCTGGTACAAATCCACAAAAGTGAAGAAAAGGGTATATTCTTAGTTTGATTAATTCAGTTGATGAGCTTTGATTTCAAAGTGTTTAAAGTTTATAAGAAAGTATCATATGGGTGTCTCAGATTCTAATTTCCAATGAGAACCCACCTCTGTTTTCAGATTTTCTTCATATACTTTTACCTGACCTTGTTTTGTGTTTCGGGTCAATGTCAAAACGATCAGCGATTGATCTTGCTCCAGTTGAAGAGCAGTCTCAAGTTCAATTCGTCGTTTTCGACAAAACTAGTGACGTGGAACACGAATGACACAGATTGTTGTAACTGGAGAGGTGTAGACTGTAGTTCTGGGGGTCAAGTTATCGGTCTAGATTTGAGTAATGAAACAATATCGGGCGGTGTCGATGATAATTCTAGCGCTATCTTCAGTCTTAAGAATCTTGAGAACTTGAATCTGTCTGCAAATAACTTCAATTTCACACAGATTCCTTCTGGGTTTGGTAGTTTGATAAGCTTGAAGTATTTGAACTTGTCGAATTCGGGTTTTTCGGGTCAGGTTCCTGGAGAATTGTCACAGCTCACAAAGCTGGAAGTTCTCGATCTCTCTTCGCTTTTCCCCTACGGAGTTCGGTCACTGAAGCTAGAGAACCCAAATCTAGCCATGCTTGTTCAGAATCTCAGAGAGCTTAGAAATCTTTATCTAGATAGTGTGAACATATCAGCACAAAAATCTGATTGGTGCCAGGCTTTATCATCATCTTTGCCTGACCTGGAAGTTCTGAGCTTGTCAAATTGTGAACTTTCAGGACCCTTAGATGGCTCCTTACAGAAGCTGCAGTCCCTTACCGTGATTCGTCTGGCTCTGAACAATCTGAGTTCTCCAGTTCCAGATTTCTTTGCGAATTTCAGGAATCTGACAGCTATGTATCTTGGTTCGTGCAATTTGCGAGGAACATTTCCGATGAAGGTCCTCCAGTTGCAGAGTTTACAGATTCTAGATTTATCAGCAAATGCAAATTTACAAGGTTCATTACCCGATTTTCCTATGAATGGTTCCCTTCGAAGTTTAGTTCTCAGCAACACAAACTTTTCTGGGTGGATACCCGAATCTATAGGAAGTCTTAAGGATTTGACCCGTATTGAGCTGGCCAAGAGCAATTTCAGTGGACGAATTCCGGTGACCATGGAAACCCTCACCCATTTGTCCTACCTTGACGTGTCATCAAACAAATTAACTGGCCAAATCCCGTCATTTCAGCGGTGCAAGAATCTTACCCATATCGACCTCTCACGAAACACTTTATCAGGTTTGATTCCTTCTGCTCACTTCCAAGATCTTCATAATCTTATCTTGGTTAATCTAGGATTCAATGCTTTCAATGGAAGGATACCTTCATCTTTGTTCTCTCTCCAACAAGTGCAAAAGATACAGCTTTCCAACAACAATTTCGATGGTCCGCTTGCTAATTTTTCTAACGCATCTGCATCTTTGGTGGATACTCTTGATTTGAGCAGTAACAAATTGAAAGGACAAATTCCGAGGTCTTTCTTTGAACTTAGACGACTTAGTATTCTCTTACTATCATCAAACAACCTCGGTGGCTTGATACAAACCAAGGATTTTCAGGGGTTGAGGAACCTTACGAATCTTGATCTTTCGTTCAACAACTTGTCAATTAACACAAGCTTCATCAATAGCACACCTCAACTTCCACAGTTCTCCTCATTAAAGTTGGCTTCATGCAATCTTCAGAACTTTCCTAATCTAAGAAAACAATCAAGTTTGAGAAGTCTAGACCTTTCAGACAACAAAATTCATGGGGAGATACCAAGCTGGATCTGGGAAGTAGGCAACGGAAGCCTCTTATATATGAACCTTTCTCATAACCTGTTAACTAGTGTCCAAGCGCCCTATAATTTTACTGGTCTTGCTGTCCTCGACTTGCATTCCAATCACCTAAGAGGGCCGATTCCGGATCCACCAGAAACTGCTACCTTCATCGACTACTCCTACAACAATTTCAATGCATCACTCCCTGAAACCATTGGGAGAAACCTCAAAGTGGCCTATTACTTTTCTGTTTCCAACAACTTGCTCATAGACACAATCCCTAATTCCATATGCAATGCTAGCTACCTTGCGGTTCTTGATTTGTCAAACAATCATTTAACCGGAAGAATACCACAGTGTTTGATAGAATTTAGTGGCAGTCTTGGGGTACTGAACTTGGGCAACAACAATCTCAGTGGTCGAACAGATGGCACATTTCCGAGCAGCTGTGGTTTGAAAACTCTAGACCTGCATGGAAATTCTTTGGAAGGGGAGATCCCACAATCTCTTGTGAATTGCACAATGCTAGAAGTGTTAAATGTCGGCAACAACAGGATTAATGACACTTATCCATGCTCTTTGCGTAACAATACCAACTTACGTGTCCTTGTTCTGCGATCCAACCTGT
Source organism: Centrapalus pauciflorus (assembly GCA_020465985.1). Taxonomy (NCBI): domain Eukaryota; kingdom Viridiplantae; phylum Streptophyta; class Magnoliopsida; order Asterales; family Asteraceae; genus Centrapalus; species Centrapalus pauciflorus. Next base: position 129,707 of record JAANYP010000798.1, on the reverse strand, counting down.
TCCATGGACCTGTGAATTGTAGTAATAGCCAATACAACAACTGGTCAAAAGTTCAGATTATTGACATAGCTGACAACAGTTTCAGTGGTACTGTCCCTACAACATGTTTCTGGCAATGGCATGCTATGAGGAGCGATGAGAATGGAGCACAAAATAATCACCTCAGATTCATGGTGTTACAGCTTAATGACTTCTACTATCAGGATACAGTCACAGTCACACTCAAAGGATTTGAGGTGGAGCTAGTGAAAATCCTGACGGTCTTCACATCCATTGATATCTCAAATAACAAATTTTCAGGGGAAATACCAAGCACAATTGGGCGACTTAATGCATTGTATATGCTCAACATATCGCATAATGAGTTCACAGGCTCTATCCCACAATCTATGGGAAATTTGAGTCAGCTAGAATCATTAGACATGTCATGCAACAAACTGAATGGAGTGATCCCTTCAGAGCTCACGAATCTTCCATTCCTTTCTGTCCTTAATCTTTCATCCAATCAACTTGAAGGAAGAATCCCCACAGGCAAGCAATTCAACACCTTTGAGAAGAGTTCCTATTTAGGAAACACGGGATTGTGTGGGTTTCCATTGAACATAAATTGTGCTAGTCTTGCACCCACACCAAAGTATGCACCAAACTCCAAAGAATCTAAGAACGGATATGATTGGCAGTTCATATTCAATGGAGTGGGGTTTGGGGCCGGTGCAGCGGTTGTCATAGGGCCTCTTATGTTATCTAAGGAAGGGAGGCAATTTTGGGATAAGTACACAGACAAGCTTGTAGCGATGATCTGTCTCGCCCTTGGTATCCGCTACATGCCTTATGGTGTATTCAATGAAGACGAAGATTTTGAAGAGGAGTCATTAGAGGATGATGAAATCTCAGATAAAAGTGAATTAGAGTCAGAAGATGATCAATTTAAAGGAAGGTATTGTGTGTTCTGTACTAAACTCGATTTCTCTAGAAAGCGAGCCATTCATGATCCAAAATGCACTTGCTTTGACCAAACATCTTTTTCATCTTGTTCTTCAGAAGCCGATTCACCATTCTCCAAATTGTGAGCTTTGATATCACCATTTCTTTCTTTCGGTTTCTTAAAATTTTTTAATTTGTATAAAGACATAGGAATATGAATTCTTGAGGTTTCAATAATCTATTAGTTTAAAAAGCTTAGCAATATGCTTTGCCTATCATCTAATCTCATTTTTTTTTTTATCGTAAACTAATTCTTCCATGTTTGTTAGATATTAATATTACCACAACCCAGTTGCAGGTATCAATGTATCATAAGACATACCACATTACCACATTCCAAAATTGGGCATGCATTTTTGATTTTTGATTAAATGGATCAGTTTTTTTGATCAAATATTAAGGAATTGAAGCTTCAGTCAGTATTTCATCATCCTCTAGTTCACGTGAAAGATTGTAACATCTGTGCAGACATTTTATCAAACAATTGGACGGCAACCATACAAAACACTTGCAGAAATGATTCCTTCATTCACTTCAAGAACAATCAAAGAAACGAAATTAATCAAATATCAAGAATTTGAATATTCATTCAGTTGAATTAGTCGTTTTTCTCAATCTATCATGTCAATTAAGCAGTTATGACCTTGATAATTGTAACATATATGTTCAGACATTTTATCAAACAATCGGAGGGCAACCATAAAAACCTTGTAGAAGCAGGGTTGATTGACTGATTGATTGACTGACTGGTCCATTCATTCATTTACCTCAAGAACAATCAACGAAACGAAAATTCCACTAATATTAAATGCAATTAGACATAGAAAGTCTACCAATACGTACCAAGAACGACAAAAATGATCATGACAATCTCGATTGATTTCCATCATTCCATGATCATCGATTTTCTTGCTGATTTATGGCCCATGTTATATGGATCTATCATGTATTGGCTTACATGTAAGCCCGGTGCAAAATCAAAAGAATTTGAATGAATTAAGATAGAATGTTTATGAAAAAACTTAGTGATAAAAGGGTTATTATTGAATAAACCATCCGAACTTATATGGTTTTTTTTTTTTGTTTAACCATTCAATTTTTTTCCCAACCGATCAAATCACTACATTTTTTATTTTCTATTAGTTAATCACTATACTTTCAAATTTATTGGTTTAGCCATTCATTTTTGACTGGCAACCTGTTTGACCGGTCAATTGTTGTTATGAATTAGAATTTTTATCAAAAAAACCATTCGAACTTTCATAATTGGTTTTCTTTAACCATTCTGTTACTTTTTCATGATCTAATCTCTAAATTAATTAATGTTCAGATTTTTGTAATTTCTATTATTATATTACTCATAACATCAAATGATTAAAATAAACATTAATTTCAAGAAAACTGATTCTTTCTTTTTTCATCATCATATTGCTTTTATCAACAACAATATTTTATTGATCTCTTCTGCTTCTTTATTATCATCATTATCTACTTCAGCGGTTCTTTCTTATCATTGTGTTAATCCAAACAGATTCTAATCAATTTGATTCTCTAAGGTTTTATAGTGTTCCTCAAGTTTGTTAGGGTTTGAATGTTTTAAATGATCGTAAATAAATAAATTTTATAAATTAAATAGTAATCACTAACGATAGTAATAATATAATTAAATAAATTTTTTAAAAATAAATAATAATAGAAATATAAAAACTAAAATTTTATTATAAATTTCATAAGCAATTTTGAAACTTAAATTTGGTTTATTTTTCGTGTTTATAAAATCTTGAAAAAACTTAAAAATAAAAATGAATTGATTTTAATTTGATATATTACTGTTATTGATAAAAATATGAAAAGTATGTTTGATTACATTGAATTATCGGTTCTCGGAGTTCTTTTAATTTTTAGTTTAAGAGGATGATGGTTAAACCAAAAAAATCTTGGAATAATAAAAAGGTCACGTAATTGACACGTCACCAAATCACATGTGATAACAGGTAAAATGGTCAAAGCAATAAAAAATGAAAAGTTTAGTGTTTTGATCGGTTGGAAAAATAATTGAGTGGTTAAACCGGAAAAATCATAAAAGTTCGGATGGTTTTTTCGATAATAACCCTTGATAAAACTCCAAAAATAAATTACCATTTTAGTCCACGTGGTTATATATAAATTATGGTTACGATCATTTTCACATCAAAATTACAATTTTAGTACATATGGTTGTCGTTTTGTTATGCGTTTAGTCCTTTGATTAATAATTTTTTTGAAAATGACCATTTTGCCTTTTTAACTTTGCTTCAATTTTAGTCTCTAACTAATTACTTTATTTTTTATATTATTTTAATTACTTTTATCCTATTATTATTTATTTGATATTAGTTTATTTCTTATTGTTACAATTTAACTAAAGTATTATTTTTTAATATGTTGTCATTGATTATTATTATTTGTATATTTATTTATTTGATGCGTTCTTTTTTATTAATTACTACAAGAATTTAATTAAAACAAATTTTATAAATATGGATTTGTATATAGATAATTTGTATTAATATTAATATTACAATTAAGTTCAAATATTTATTTAACTCTATATACATTAATTTTTAAAAATTTTATTACTTTTATTTTTTTTAAAATTATAATTATTTATATATGTAATTTATTTATCTTATGCGATATTACATATTAGTCATATAAATACTTACTTATCTTTAATTTATTTATTTTGTTAAGTGAATATGTTTTGATTTATCTTAGAATAAATACATACATACATACATACATACATACATGTGTGTGTATGTATATGTATATGTATATATACATACATACATACACACATACATATATATATATATGTGTGTGTGTGTGTGTGTGTGTGTGTGTGTGTAACGTTTTAATGAAATATTAAATTTTTTTAAACTAAAAATTTTATATGTATATAAACGGCAAATGTTTAAAGGTAGTTAATAAACTTAATAAAATATATAAATTAAATTAATTTGTTAAATTTTGTTATAACTTCGGACGTAAATTTTGTTATGCTTAATGGATTAATACATTGGACATTTATAATTTATATGAATATTAACTTTATGAAATAAATAAATTAGAATGGATTACACGTGAAATAATATATTTCGTTAAGTTAAAATTACATTGAACATATAATATTTATAAAAACTTAAAATTAAAATATATAACTTAATACATATTTGTATAAATTTGGACAAAAAATAGACTAAATTTATAAGTATTTATATTAATTAGAGACAAAAGATAAATAAATTAATTATAAATAAAAATTTTATAGATAAAAAGTAATAAAATAAATAAATACCTTTTAAACAATAACTATATAAATTGTTCAATGTATATCTAAAATTTATATGTAAAAATAATAATAATATTATTATTAATAACAATGTAACATCCGGGAACTAGCAGCAAGTACGTGGAATTTAATTATTGGCCTTGGTAATTACCTTAATGAGTTTGTAAAATTTAATTGGTCAGTTACACGTGATTTGGTGAAGTAGGTTGTCGTTACGTGTAAATATTAATCGGTTGAGATAGGAACCAGTTTAGTCGTAACTATGAGTTTGGGGTTGTTTTAATGAGTTAATTAACATTCTAAACCCGAAGTATTAATTCGTGATTAATTGAGTTGACGGGCGTTAATTAGTGGGTATTGAGTATTATAAATTGGGATTGAGACCAATTTATCCCGAAAATCACTCATGCATACTCAAATAGATTAAGCTTTGTTCTTCAAGTACACAGATACAATGCATACGGTTCAAGGGTTTTCAAAAAAAAGGGAAAAAGCAAACATTCACGTGCGAACAACCGATTTTCTTTTCGCCGTTGCAACTTCGATTATTTTGTTAAATGGAAGTGCATTGTTGCATATTTCGTGTTCATTAGTTGTTTAGTTCATAATCGAAGTGTATATTCGTATTTGAGGGTTTTTATGCCCTAGTTAGTTTTGAGTTCAATTGGTAGGGTGTTTAGTTCATAATCGAAGTATGTGTTTATGAATGTTTGAGTTGCATCTCTTTTAAAATGCATTATGCGTCGAATTTCAATATGCATATTAAAGTAATTTTAGTATCATATAAATTCAATTTCAATAATGTTTATGCATTGAAGACATGCATATAAATTCAATTTCAATCGGATGTCTAGCTACGGGTGTGGAGATGAAAACCGTATGAAGACATATATGCATGGATGGAAAGTCAAAACAAATACAATCTATCCTAACTAAAAACTCCACGATTTTAGCAATTACCATAATATATATCCGGTTATTTGAATATAAAATATTTTAAATATCTTAATCTAACTAAATAATTGTTTAAACTTCCAATTATGCCTTTATCGCATCCTTATTTAATATATTGTGCATTTTTTGTTCTCCCGGTTCACAATGCATCGTGGTGCCCCATAGAACCTCAATATATATATATATATATATATATATATATATATATATATATATATATATATATATATATATATATATATTCATGGCTGCTCCTTTCCTTCACTTCCAGAGAAATCTTAAAGTGCATGTGTGTGTGTGTTCACCAGCTGAGAAAAGAGAGAAGGAGAGGAAAGGAGATTAAGAAAGAAAATCAGAAACAGCCACAGCCAAACAAACTGCCATCTTCTTCAAGTTGAAGACTCAAATTCAGGAAGGAGGAGCTCGTTAAGGTTAGTAATCATGACTAAAATGAGTTGAATGGGTTATGTTGAGTAGTTAAATTAGTTGGGGCTGGTTTATAACCCCTGTGATGTGTAGAATCGAATTGGGAAGCTGATTCCCGTGGCAACCTAACAACAGAGTATGAACCAGCACTGTTCGTCGCCGCATAGCGGACGCGCTCCCCTGGTCGCGACCGCGACCAGGGTGAGGCGGTGCAGGTTGGTCGCGACCAGGGTGAGGCGGTGCAGGTTGGTCACTGGCGGTAGGGATGCGATCGGGATGAGGATCGCGGGTTAGTGATCATGATCGCGCTCATATGAGCTTGGGGGCGATAAGGTGGGCGGCGCGGGGGGCACCGCGACCGCGACCGTGACCGCGCTCGTGGATATTGACCTATTGACTTATGTTGAGTCCGTGAGTTCAGTAGTATAGTTGTTATAAGTTGGTTGACTAGTCGTTACATTGTAGTTGTATTTATTGTTGCCAGGAGTTTTAGTTGAGCCTAAGACCTTTTGAGACCACCGTAGATAGCGGGATTGTAGTTGTGCTTCAGGTGAGTTACTTACCCTCTTGTAGTAGATGCACTATTGTTGATCGCTGCATTTTCAAAGAGGTTTGTTGTTTATCATCCGGGTCCAGTGCGGATCCCTTTTATACGTTGATACTTGTTAGCACATAGCAGAGCTCGTGGATCATGTGTATAGTTGTCGTACGCAGAGTAGAGGCCTGTTGGGTCATTCCCAACCCAGAGGTCCTTGCTTAGCCACTACTTTGTGAAGTGGGCTATGCAGGCTATCCCGGGTCGCTCCCGATGAGGCGTCGGGCTGTTATTGCTTGCCGCATGTAGAGTTATTCATCAGTTGTCACATTGTGCTAACTGTTTTATAAACTTATTTTAACGTTGTTTTTTGTAACTCACCAGCTTTCAGCTAAACGTTGTTTTATATGTGCATCTCAGGTACGAGACCAGAGGCTAGGGATACTGTGGGCACGAGTAGAGACCCGCCACGTGGATAGTAGCTAGCGACTACTTTAGTGAGTAGTCTTGCATTTTGTGGTTTGGCGTATCAGCCAATTATACTTCTGGATCACTGTAACCTATAACCGTGTTTTGGTTGACAGACTTTACTAACGGGGGTTGGTTCCCGTTTTGTCGTGACCTTTATGCTTGTTGCGGATGATTAGTAGTAAATAGTTGTTTGCCCTTGATGATGATTGTTATAATTGGGTGACGTGGACTGCAAGTCCTACGTGGTATTAGTAGCAAAAATAAGGTGTTACTACAATAACTAACAATTAGTCATATACAAGTTATTTTCAATTACTATTATTCAGTTATGTAAATACTTAAACTATAACAAAATAATAATAATAATGTCAAATAAATTATGAAAATAAAACACATTAAACAGTTTACTACTTCAGTTAAATTTTAATAGTAATAATAAGATACTATATTAAATAATTAAAAAAATAATAATAACTCATTAAAATATAAAATATAAAAGAAAAATAATTATTAGGGAAATAAAATGAAAGGGCAAAATCGTCATTTTTAAAAATTTTTGTAGAAAGGGACCAAAAGCATAATAAAACTTCAACTATAAGTATTGTAATTGTAATTTTACCGTGAAAAGGACGGTAACTTAAATTATTTTTGTCTTATTCTAAAATGTATATTTGACTTATTTGACCGATTACCAAACAACTAACTTTAGTTTTTTCATTTGATTAATGTTGGAGAAAACCCACCAAGTTTCCATATTTTAGTGATTAAATCCCTATACTTTTTGTTTTATCAGTTATATTTTACCCATAACTCTGAGAGTCGGTCAAAGATATATACTTTTAAATAAGACAAACATAATGCAAGAACTTAAACAATTACAAAAAAAAAGTTTAAGGACTTCATGGAGAAAACAAGAAAAATTGACTAGGTTTTTTGGCGTTAACCCAAAAAACTAACCAATTTAGATTAGCCTTACGATTTTTATAAGAGTTATTCGTAAAAGTACTCATTTAAAAAAAGATTATTTTTTATTTATGTGACTATCATTTCGTGACCGTTTCGTCATGGCCGTCTCATGGATTTCGGAAGCACTGTGCTTGTGATTACAATATAATCCCTTAAATATTTTAAAAGGTAAATTGATCATTTTGAGGCTTAATTTAGGTAAAGTGGAGGTCGTGACTCGTGAGTAACAAAAAATACTTATTAATGAGAAATTAAATTAATAATACGAATAAAATTGAATTTGACATAAATTCCATTTTAACGCACCGATACACAACGTATACATGTCAAATACAGAAAATTTTATTGGTCTAAATTAAATCTTTGTTTTGACCATGAGACTCTACGAAATTGGTAGGCTCTGTGCAGTCGTGCCTCCAGCATTGAAGACACCCATGCGCTTCGTGATAAATGTGAAATGTCACGTAAAGATTATCTGATCAAATTACACTAATCGATGATAAAATATAAATTTGTATACAAATCAGTTTCTTTCTATTTAAGATAATTTACGTTCAGGGCCGGGCCACCGCCCAGGGCCCATAAATAATAGGGGGCCCAAATTTATTTTTTTTTTAAGAATATGGATACTTAGGCCCATTTCTTTCTTTGATGTTCGACTTCTTGGACCAGGGCCTAGTTGGCCTGGGCCACCGCACAGGGCCCATAAATAATAGGGGGCCCAAATTTTTTTTTTTTATAATATGGATACCTAGGCCCATTTCTTTCCTTGCTGTTCGGTTTCTACTTCTTGGACTTGCCTGACTGCCTCGTGCGGCTGCCTTCTGCCCAAGTAATGAAATAATGCCCTCCCCCAAGTCCAACGTTGGCTACTTCGCTTCAATCTTCTTCAACGGTGATTCGCTTCCTCCCCAAAAAAGGCAAAACAACCAAGAATCAAGATGCGCGACGCTTCGATTGACGAGAATCAAGGCGTGGACGACGGCGACATCAATGATCAATCATCAATGGACGGCAACCAACGACTTCGATTTTTTTCATCCTTCCAATGCTTCGCAGCTTCGATTTAAATCACTATCTATCAGAGTATCAGTCGGTCTCTTCTTCCTCAATCATCAATTCATCATCTTCTTCCTCAAATCTCAATGCTCATCTTCTATTCTTCAATTCCTTTTTAATCTGCAAGTGCCAGTGTGCCAAGTGTTGTGTAATTGTGTTCTGTGATCTGCAACACAAGTGTTGTGCTCTGTTTCGAGGCTTCGAGCCTGCCTTCATCAACAGGTCTTCTTCGTTCACTCGTTCAAGTTTTCAACAGTCAAGTGTTGTGCTCTGCAAGTGCCCAGTAACCCTAAGTCCCTAACAAAGGTATTTTTCTAAATTCTAATTTTATTTAATTATTAATTTATTTTGTAATTTGTATATTTTGATTCTGATTTTTGATTCAATGTATTGGTTTTCATTTTTCAGATTTTCAAGAGTCAAGTCCGTATTGGTTATTAGAGACTTTCAACTTCAACCAAAGGAGCAAAGGTGTTTTCGTTTCTTTAACACGTCGTCTAATTATTTGTTTTGCTAATTAATTGCTAGTTTATTTGTTTGTTAATTGTTAATTGCTAAGTGCTATATAACTAGTTGAATATTTGTTTGATTGCAATATCTTGTTCTTTATTTTATATAATGTTACCTAAAAAACATTTATCCGGTAGTAAAAAAAAAAGAAAAGAAAAGAAAAGAGAATGAAAATTTTATACGATCTCAAAAAGGATCTATTTGTAAATTTCTTAAAACTAGTTCTTCTAAATTTCAAATGAGGATGTTGATAAATTGGATAAGAATGGTTCTAATGTGAATGAAAATGAAGTAAATTTGGATGAAATCGAAGTTAACTTGAATGAGAATAATGTTAATTTGGATGAAAATGCAGTAAACTTGAATGAGAATAATGTTAATTTGGATGAAAATGAAGTTAACTTGAATGATAATAATGTTAACTTGAATGAGAATAATGTTAATTTGAATGAACATGGTCCTAATTTAGATGAGGATGATCCTAATTTAGATGAAAATGCTGCTACTTTAAATGATAATGATAATGTAAAAGATATCTATGATCCTAGATTATGGGATAGTTTAGATAATAAATTAAGGGACTTATTAGTTGAGAAAGGGCCTATAAGAGAACTAAATCTTGAATTTCCTAAGGATAAAACATCTAGACATTTTTCTTACGTTTATTATACTAGAAAATTAAGCAATGGAGAAACAAATGATAGAAAATGGTTAGTTTACTCAAAACACGTAGATAAAGTGTATTGTTTTTGTTGTAAAGTATTTAAACATAGTTATCAAAAAGGTTCTTGTGAAGACCTCCCCTTACGGGGCAGTGCTCACCAGTCTAGGTCCCATAATATGCAATACGATATCAACCATACTAAGATAGGGTAATTAAATTGCGGAAAAACAAAATTACATGTACATTACATATTAGGATACAGATTACATATTTCAAATTAAAGTTATAAAAGGGTAACATCTAATCTATTCATAACATCAATCATCACAACAAGTCTACCCAGAACCACCACATTAGCTGTCATCCAATCAGTACCAGAAAGTTTGTTGAGAAGTGGTCTAGGAAAGCTTCAAAACTTGGATCTTGAATGACCTAAGTACTAGGTCCTGCAGGTGATTTTCCTTTGGATCTTCCTGTAAAATTTTAAAGCAACATCTGTAAGCAAAGCTTAGTGAGTTTATAGATTTTCAATATTAACATGCGTGTCAAGCGGAGTCATAAATCTAAGCGTGATAAGTCTTGGCTGCCGCTACAGCCCTCATCATGATTGAGATATAGTATCTTAAGATCGGATGATGTTCAAACCACACTCACGCTTATATCGTGGGGATCAGCCACATACTGGGCTAGCTACCAGTAGGTCAACATGGCCGAACATCGGAGGTCATTACCAAGTTCGTGAGAACTGGTGGAATAGCCGGGTCTAGAACAATAGACCATAATAGCTAGTCAAGCTGAATAAATCTTATCAAATCTGATCAATGTAGTAAGCATAAGTCTTAGAAGTCATGATAGCAACGAATCATAAAGCAAAGTCTGAAGCGCTAATAAATGCAATATGAAATGATAAGCAAATAGCTATCATGATTCACTGGGCAACACCCATCCATGGTGTGCACAGATCTCAATCCAGCTGATAAATGAATGTCAAATAATGAAACAGCATCAATATATCTCAAACGGATCTTTGCATGTTCAATTTGAATATCTATAACTCACAGGTCTGGGTCTTGGTCAAACAGATATAAGAATCTGCCACCTGAGTTATCTCAGGATTTTGTCAATCTGTAATCTGTCAGTTCAAGTCTCTGACCCGCTTTTAAGTCTTTAAATCTGTAAATCTTTGTTCAGAATATACTGAACCTGTTCAAAATCATTCATGATAATATCAGGTCATTTTCATCATCTTTATCATCATCATTTTAGTCTTCAAATTCTTGTATTTTATCTGAGTCTGATATCTGAATATTTATCTTATCAATGTCATCATCTTTTGGTCATAAATTCTTTAAATTCTATCTGATTCTGATAACTTCTAGTTCATAAATCTTTATTCTCTTAGTTCACCATATATATATATATATATATATATATATATATATATATATATATATATATATATATATATATATCAATATATATATTTATATATAAATTTTACTTAAAATATCAATTTATATTGAATCGGGTTTCGGATCACCGAATTCGGATCTATCCGAACTAGGGATCCGGATTCGGACCAAGGTATCCGAATTTGAACACCTGAGTTGGTTCATCCGAATTAGGATCAACACCGAATTAGGATTAAATCCGAATTGAACTTATCCGAAATCAGGGATCCGAAATAATATCATTGGTCCGAAATGGCATCATCCGGATTAAGGACCCGAAATGAGCACCATCCGAATTCGGTCCTACCCGAATTCGGATCTCAGACTTAGCATTTTTCCCAGATTTGTTTTTGGTGTTCTTCATGTTCTTCATTCGGATTTTATCAATAATTATCTAAATTTCATTTTCATCAACATGCAACTTAATTTTATGTTTTATTACTATTATTAGGTTGATTTTATACTAATTTCCCATTTTAATAACATCATATTTCGATCAAGATCATCCAAATATTCGAATTTTTGTCAAGAACACATAATTAACAAAATTTTCTGATTTCTTCATTATTTGAAGGATCCAATCCAAATTCTTTGTTTCTTTATCATTTACCAACTTGAATTTACCATAAACTACTAAAATTTCTTACATGCAACCAAGAATTTCATAAATTAATTCTTTGGTTTCGGTTTTTCTCAAAACCGTACCAAATACATATATATTTCGAAACTTAAGAAGTTATTACCTCAAATTCTTGCTAATTGATGATGTTTGATGCTTATTGTAACTCCTTTGATCTTGATTCTTCAATTAAATCCTCAATTCTTGAATTTCTTTGACAAATTGAGAGAGAGCCGTATACTTAGTGAGAGAGTAGAGAGAGAAGTTAATTTTGTTAAATGATCTTAAATGATCATTATTTTGGTTTATATATATTATTTAATTATATTTGTTGTTTAACCCACTAAACTTTTGTATTTTACATCTCTTTTATTTTGGTCATCATTAATGATTTATAATATAAATATTCAATTAATTTTAAATAGTCATATTATTTCAAACTTAATATATATTACATCATAAATAATGTAAATAAAATTACATTATTATCTCAACATTCAAGCATTACATGACTATCTAAAAGTTAGGTTGTTACAGAATGGGCTCCACCACGCACAAACTTCGTCCCCGAAGTTAGCTAGATTCGAACAGACCGGGATATGTAGCTTTCATAACATCTCTCAATTCCCAAGACTGATGCGAACCTTTGTGGTGTTTCCACTGGACGAGCACCATCTGTATCACTTTATTCCGAAGCTTTTTGGTCTTCGAGTCCAGAATACGTTCTGGCTCTTCAACCATGCGAAGCTTCTTATCAATCTGCAGGTTAACATGTGGTATCTGAACTTCCCTTTCGTCAGCTAAACTCTTTCTTAGATGACTAACATGGAATACAGGATGTATTCCAGCTAAGTCTGCTGGTAGATCAAGACGGTAAGACTGATTCCCAATCTTTTCAACGATCTTGAACGGACCAATAAATCTCGGAGCTAGCTTGTTTCTTTTAATGAACCGCACCACATTCTTCATTGGGGATACTTTTAACATCACCCAATCGTTAACCGCAAAACTTATTGATCTGTGTCGGTTGTCATAATACGACTTCTGCCTGCTTTGAGCTTCAAGTATATTCCTTCTAACAAGCTGAATCTTTTCATGAGTCAACTGTAGAAGGGCAGGTCCTGCTATTGGCGATTCGCCGGTTTCGCCAACAGGTAGGAGTTCTGCACTTTCTTCCGTACAAAGCTTCAAAAGGAGCCATCTTGATTGTAGAATGATAACTGTTATTATAGGAAAATTCGACCAACGGCAAGTGGTCATCCCAGTTACCACCTAAATCAAGAATGCAGGCACGAAGCATATCTTCAAGAGTTAAGATAGTACGCTCACTCTGGCCATCTGCATTTGGATGATAAGCAGTACTCATAGAAATCCGAGTACCCATCCCTTCTTGTAATGCTTGCCAGAATCTGGACGTGAAACGACTATCACGATCTGATACGATAGACTTTGGCACACCGTGTCGTGAAATAATTTCAGTGATGTACAGCTGCGCCAATCTATCGAGAGAATAAGTTTCTTTTATCGGAATAAAATGTGCTGATTTCGTTAATCGATCCACGACTACCCAGATGGAGTCGTGTTGTCTCTTGGTCCTTGGCAGTTTTGTGACAAAGTCCATGGTTATATGCTCCCACTTCCATTCAGGAACTGGCAGTGGTTGCATATCTCCAAAGGGCTTTTGATGTTCTGCCTTAACCATCTGGCATACTCTACAGCTTTCAACACATTTTCCGATATCCTTCTTCATACCTGGCCACCAGTAATCGGCTTTCAGATCGAAATACATCTTTGAACTGCCAGGATGAATGGATAACTTGGACTGATGAGCTTCGGACAGAAGAGTGCTACGAATAGAACCATATCTAGAAACCCAGATTCGGTTTCCCTTGAGACAGTGAAGTCCCAAATGGTTCAGAGTCAGAAATTGTAACTGCCCTTTAAGATTTTCAGAATCTATGTTCTCTTCTTTCAGCGCTTCGGTTTGAGCAACTCGAATATCTTCAATAAGATCAGAAGAGAATATAACTGGAGTTAGGGCATAACAGCACTTTTCAGGATACACTTTTCTACTCAACGCATCCGCGACAACATTTGCTTTGCCGGGATGATATAAGATCTCGCAGTCATAATCCTTGATAAGCTCCAAGGATCGACGCTGTTTCATGTTCAGATCTTTCTGGGTAAAAATGTATTTGAGACTCTTATGATCGGTGTAGAGCTGACACCGAGTCCCATAAAGATAATGCCGCCAGATTTTTAGAGCAAAGGTAACAGCAGCCAACTCAAGATCATGAGTTGGTGCATTCTTCTCATAATCTTTTAATTGCCTTGAAGCATAGGCAATTACTTTTCCCCTTTGCATCAGAACACATCCTAAACCAGTACCAGAGGCATCGCTATAAACAACGAAATCGTCATTACCTTCTGGCAAGGCTAGAATCGGCGCTTGAATAAGCTTTTGCTTCAGAATATCAAATGCCTCTTGCTGTTTATTAGACCAAACGAAAGGAGTATTCTTTCGTGTCAGCATTGTAAGCGGCACAGCAATCTTTGAGAAGTCCTTTATGAATCGCCGATAATAACCGGCCAATCCAAGGAAACTTCTTATCTCTGAGGCTTTGCGAGGTATTTGCCACTTCTGAACAGCCTCGACTTTTGAAGGATCAACGGAAATTCCTTCGCCAGAAACAACATGGCCAAGGAACTGGATCTATAAGAATTAAGATAGAATTTCAAATTCTGAGATGAATCATAGAATAGTTAAGGAAACAGCTCAAGACTTATATAATAGAAATTATACCTGTCTGAGCCAAAATTCGCACTTAGAGAATTTTGCGTAGAGTTTTTCTTTTCTTAATAACTCTAGCAATTGCCGCAGATGAATAGAATGATCAGCCTCCGTTTTGGAGTAAATCAGAATATCGTCTATGAACACGATAACTGATTTATCCAACATTGGTCTGCACACACGGTTCATGAGATCCATGAATGCCGCTGGTGCATTTGTCAAGCCGAACGGCATCACGAGAAATTCGTAATGGCCGTATCTTGTACGGAAAGCTGTCTTTGGAACATCTTCTTCTCTGACTTTTAACTGATGATACCCAGATCGGAGATCTATTTTCGAAAAGTAACTGGCTCCTTGTAACTGATCAAACAGATCATCGATTCTGGGCAGAGGATACTTATTCTTTATTGTAACCTTGTTCAACTCGCGGTAGTCGATGCACATACGGAAAGTTCCGTCTTTCTTTTTAACAAACAGAACTGGTGCACCCCACGGAGAAGAACTCGGTCGGATAAACCCCTTCTCCAACAGCTCTTGCAGTTGCTTTGACATTTCCTGCATTTCTGCAGGTGCAAGTCTGTATGGAGCCTTCGCAATAGGAGCCGCACCAGGAACCAAGTCAATACTAAACTCGACTTGACGTTCCGGTGGCACTCCAGAAATGTCGTCAGGAAAGACGTCCGGGAACTCGCAGACTATCGGGATATCAGACAGAGATTTCTTTTCAGGGTTGGTTTCGGATAAAGCATAGCACAAATAAGATTCGCGACCTTTAGATAGATACTTATGTGCTTTTTCAATGGAAATGAAGCAGTGATCACCTTTTCGCTTTTCGCCTTTAATCTCTAACACTCGGCCGTCTGTAGTCTTGATTCGGATGATTCGGCGGTTGCAGACAATAGTAGCTTCATTTTTCGTTAGCCAATCCATGCCGATAATAACGTCGAACTCTTTTAACGGTATCGGGATGAGGTCGAGGTTGAATACAATGTTATTTACAAGTAGAGTGCAGTTTCGGTAAACGGAATCAGCCATAACGAAATTGTTACTGGCTGTCTCAATGTCTAGAATCACAAGGAGTTTTGATGGAGCTTTATGTAGTCTTGATGCAAAAGAAGTCGATATAAAAGAACGACTTGCGCCAGAATCAAATAGTATACGTGCCGGAATCGAATTAAGTAAAAACATACCCGTAACTACATCAGGCGTTTCTTTGGCTTCCTCGGCAGTGATTTGGAAAGCTCGTGTCCGGGCAATTGGCGTTGCAGCAGAACTTTTTCCCGAAGAACCTCCCGCAGATGATTGAGACTGATATCGCGGCCCGCTTCTACACTGATACATGAAGTGCCCTCGTTTCCCGCACTTTGCACATCCACGTCCCTGCTGTGGACATTCCTCGCTGCTATGACCTATCATGTTGCATGAGAAGCAAGTGACATCTTCTGGATTGCACAACCCCATGTGTGACTTTCTGCATCGCCTACAGAATCGTGGTTCGTTTGTAAGGGAATACGCTTGGGCTTTCGGTTGTGAATTATGCTGATAGGATTGCTGAGTCTGAGATCTATTTGGCTTAAAGAATCTGCCAAATCGCTGTTTCTTTGGAGGAGACGGGTTCATCGGATTGGTAGACGGAGCGTATAGCTGATCACCATACTCTAAGTAACCTCGCTCGATTTGTCTAGCCGCTTCAACCATTTCCAAGTAACTCTTGTATTTAATCGCGCTCATCGGATGTCTGTATCTAGGATTGAGTCCTACTCGGAACCTATTCATTTTCCTTTCCTATGTTGCCACTTGGTATGAAGAATAACCGCATAATCGCGAAAACTCGTGCTCGTATTCGTCGACTGTCTTTGTTCCCTGAGTCAGCTGCATCAGTTGTACTTCCATTTTATCTCGCTGGTCGATCGGGCAGTACTTGGCATTAAACATTTCGAGGAATTGTTCCCATTCTAAAGTCTGAATCACCTCCTCACCGTATATGCTTCGCTGTGTCTTCCACCATGCACGAGCAGCTCCAACAAACAACGCAGATGCGTAGCTCACTTTCTTAGAATCTAAACAGTCAGAGATTCTAAAAATTTCTTCCGTATGACTGATCCAATCCATCGCCTGAATCGGATCAACTGTACCCTCAAAATTCAGGGCACCGCTTGCTTTGAAATCCTTAAACTTACAGCCTTTAGGCTGCTCGATTTGAGTTTCAGGGGTAGAGTTATCAGAATCAGATTCTTCATTCTGAACTTGTTTATCTTTTCGCTTATTTTTCTTATCATTACGTCTTTTAGTTTCAGCCTCATCTCTGGCCTGAAACTGTTCTTGCATAATCTTATTCTGTTGTTCTGAGTGTTGTGCTAGTAATTGTTGCATCATCTCAAACATTTGTTGTGGGGTCATGTTGTTTGGTATGTCTGATCCTGATCCTGACATCTTCTACTGAAAATTAAAATCAATTAACTATCAGTTTATAGACTTAGATCTATGTACCCTTTTCCCATCCTAATAGTCTGTACATCCTATCTCAGTTCAATCCACCTAAATGATTGATATATATGTATTGCTTCAGTTTGAGATCAAGTATACTTACGTAATACTTGATTCACTCAAACTAGTGCTCTGATACCATCCTGTGAAGACCTCCCCTTACGGGGCAGTGCTCACCAGTCTAGGTCCCATAATATGCAATACGATATCAACCATAATAAGATAGGGTAATTAAATTGCGGAAAAACAAAATTACATGTACATTACATATTAGGATACAGATTACATATTTCAAATTAAAGTTATAAAAGGGTAACATCTAATCTATTCATAACATCAATCATCACAACAAGTCTACCCAGAACCACCACATTAGCTGTCATCCAATCAGTACCAGAAAGTTTGTTGAGAAGTGGTCTAGGAAAGCTTCAAAACTTGGATCTTGATGACCTAAGTACTAGGTCCTGCAGGTGATTTTCCTTTGGCTTTTCCTGTAAAATTTTAAAGCAACATCTGTAAGCAAAGCTTAGTGAGTTTATAGATTTTCAATATTAACATGCGTGTCAAGCGGAGTCATAATTCTAAGCGTGATAAGTCTTGGCTGCCGCTACAGCCCTCATCATGATTGAGATATAGTATCTTAAGATCGGATGATGTTCAAACCACACTCACGCTTATATCGTGGGGATCAGCCACATACTGGGCTAGCTACCAGTAGGTCAACATGGCCGAACATCGGAGGTCATTACCAAGTTCGTGAGAACTGGTGGAATAGCCGGGTCTAGAACAATAGACCATAATAGCTAGTCAAGCTGAATAAATCTTATCAAATCTGATCAATGTAGTAAGCATAAGTCTTAGAAGTCATGATAGCAACGAATCATAAAGCAAAGTCTGAAGCGCTAATAAATGCAATATGAAATGATAAGCAAATAGCTATCATGATTCACTGGGCAACACCCATCCATGGTGTGCACAGATCTCAATCCAGCTGATAGATGAATGTCAAATAATGAAACAGCATCAATATATCTCAAACGGATCTTTGCATGTTCAATTTGAATATCTATAACTCACAGGTCTGGGTCTTGGTCAAACAGATATAAGAATCTGCCACCTGAGTTATCTCAGGATTTTGTCAATCTGTAATCTGTCAGTTCAAGTCTCTGACCCGCTTTTAAGTCTTTAAATCTGTAAATCTTTGTTCAGAATATACTGAACCTGTTCAAAATCATTCATGATAATATCAGGTCATTTCATCATCTTTATCATCATCATTTTAGTCTTCAAATTCTTGTATTTTATCTGAGGCTGATATCTGAATATTTATCTTATCAATGTCATCATCTTTTGGTCATAAATTCTTTAAATTCTATCTGATTCTGATAACTTCTAGTTCATAAATCTTTATTCTCTTAGTTCACCATATATATATATATATATATATATATATATATATATATATATATATATATATATATATATATATCAATATATATATTTATATATAAATTTTACTTAAAATATCAATTTATATTGAATCGGGTTTCGGATCACCGAATTCGGATCTATCCGAACTAGGGATCCGGATTCGGACCAAGGTATCCGAATTTGAACACCTGAGTTGGTTCATCCGAATTAGGATCAACACCGAATTAGGATTAAATCCGAATTGAACTTATCCGAAATCAGGGATCCGAAATAATATCATTGGTCCGAAATGGCATCATCCGGATTAAGGACCCGAAATGAGCACCATCCGAATTCGGTCCTACCCGAATTCGGATCTCAGACTTAGCATTTTTCCCAGATTTGTTTTTGGTGTTCTTCATGTTCTTCATTCGGATTTTATCAATAATTATCTAAATTTCATTTTCATCAACATGCAACTTAATTTTATGTTTTATTACTATTATTAGGTTGATTTTATACTAATTTCCCATTTTAATAACATCATATTTCGATCAAGATCATCCAAATATTCGAATTTTTGTCAAGAACACATAATTAACAAAATTTTCTGATTTCTTCATTATTTGAAGGATCCAATCCAAATTCTTTGTTTCTTTATCATTTACCAACTTGAATTTACCATAAACTACTAAAATTTCTTACATGCAACCAAGAATTTCATAAATTAATTCTTTGGTTTCGGTTTTTCTCAAAACCGTACCAAATACATATATATTTCGAAACTTAAGAAGTTATTACCTCAAATTCTTGCTAATTGATGATGTTTGATGCTTATTGTAACTCCTTTGATCTTGATTCTTCAATTAAATCCTCAATTCTTGAATTTCTTTGACAAATTGAGAGAGAGCCGTATACTTAGTGAGAGAGTAGAGAGAGAAGTTAATTTTGTTAAATGATCTTAAATGATCATTATTTTGGTTTATATATATTATTTAATTATATTTGTTGTTTAACCCACTAAACTTTTGTATTTTACATCTCTTTTATTTTGGTCATCATTAATGATTTATAATATAAATATTCAATTAATTTTAAATAGTCATATTATTTCAAACTTAATATATATTACATCATAAATAATGTAAATAAAATTACATTATTATCTCAACATTCAAGCATTACATGACTATCTAAAAGTTAGGTTGTTACAGTTCTTTATCAAATGAAGGATTTAATGATTGAAAACATTTTAGTGAGCGACTTAAAGAACATGAAGATTGTGTTGAATATTTAATGTGTATGAATTCTTGGAATGAACTAAAACTAAGAATGGATAAAAATGAAACAATTGATAAAGATTTACAAAATAAATTTTTAAAAGAACGTTAGAGACAAGTTTTAAAAAGAATAATTGCCGCAGTTAAGTATTTATCTAAACACTTGTCATTTAGAGGATCTAATGAAAAATGTTATCAAAGTAATAATGGAAATTTTTTGGGATTAATTGAAATGATGGTAGAATTTGATGCAACAATGCAAGATCATGTTAGACGTATTAATAATAATGAAATTCATCACCATTATCTTGGTCATAAGATACAAAATGAATTAATTTCTCTTTTAGCAAATACCGTGAAAAATTTTATTATTAAGATTATTAAAAATGCAAAATATTTTTCTATAATTCGTGATTGTAATCTGGATGTGAGTCATCAAGAACAAATGACTTTGATTATACGATGTGTAAACATGTCAAGTAGCAAAGTAAATATTGATGAATTCTTTTTAGAATTTTTAAAGGAAGATGATACATCCGGTTTAGGGCTTTTTAAAGAAACTTTAAATGCAGTTGATTTGCTAAACTTAGATGTTAATGATATAAGAGGTCAATGTTATGATAATGGTTCTAATATGAAAGTAAAACATCAAGGTGTTCAAAAACGTTTGCTTGAAATAAATCCAAAGCTTTATATATGCCATGTGCTTGTCATAGCCTTAATCTTACTCTTAGTGACATGACACGTTCTTGTGTTAAAGCTATTTCATTTTTTGGAATTATTCAACGCATATATGTTTTATTTTCTAGCTCACCCAAGAGATGGATAATATTGATTGACAATGTTCCAAAATTAAGTGTGAAATTTTTATCTAATACTCGTTGGGATAGTGGAATAAATAGTGTGAAAGCTATTAGATTTCAAGCCCCTCAAATAAAGTTAGCTTTGATAGAATTATGTAAGTCATGTGAAGATGCAAAATCAAAAAGTGAAGGTGAAAGTTTACTTAAAACTTTAAAGAACTTTGAATTTTTACTTGGAATGATAATTTGGTATGATAGTTTATTTGCTATTAATATGGTGCGTAAAAAATTACAATCTAAAGTTATATGCATTGATGAGTGTATAAATCACATAAAAAGTACAATAAAGTTTTTTGAAAACTATAGAAATGAAGGGTTTGCTTCTAGTATGAATATTGCTAAAACAATTGCTTGTGATATGAATGTGGAACGTACATTTTCGGTAAGACGTCATGTTGTTAGGAAGAAACAATTTGAAGAAACTAATAATGAAGATCGGATCCAAGCACAAGAAGAGTCTTATAGAGTTGAATATTTTTTGGTTGTTGTGGATATAGCAATTAGAGCATTGCATAATAGATTTGATCAACTAAAAACAATCGAAAGTGTATTTGTATTTTTATACGACTCAAGTAAGTTGAAGTCTTTGGATGATGTTGAATTAAGAAAACATCGTATTAATTTTACAAATACATTTTCTCATAACAATGTGTCTGATGTGGATTTGAATGATTTTTTCTCGGAACTAAAAGTCTTACAAATTGCTTTGCCAAACACCTTGATGTCGGCGGTTGAAATTTTAAATTTTGTTAAACTTGCGGATTGTTATCCAAATATTTGCATTGCATACCGCATATTATTAACTACTTCGGTCACGGTAGTTTCGGCAGAAAGAAGCTTTTCAAAACTGAAATATTAAAAAATTATTTGAGATCAACAATGTCACAAGAAAGGTTGAATGACTTGTCCACGTTATGTATTGAGAAAGATATGTTGGACAATATCGATCTTGATACACTTATTAATGATTTTGCATCAAAAAATGCTCGAAGGGGCAAATTTTTATGAATTTTTGTTTTGCAACGACAGGTTGAGATGTTTTAAAGATTTCAGATTAACAACGGTGAAACAAGGTTACCATTATCAAATTGTAAGTTTCGTTTACTGTTTTTTTTATATATACATAAGAAGAGGGCCCATTTTAAGTTTTTCCCCGGGCTCCAAAAATGATAGGAACGACCCTGTCTTGGACGTGCCTCACTGCCTCCTGCGGCTGCCTTCTGCCCAAGTAATGAAATAACGCCCCCCCTAAGTCCAACGTTCGTTACTTCGCTTCAATATTCTTCAACGGTGACTCGCTTCCTCCCCAAAAAAGGCAAAAAATCGAGAATCAAGATGCGCGACGATTCGATTGACAAGAATCAAGGCGTGGACGACGGTGACATCAATGGTCAATCATCAAT
>JAANYP010000798.1:0-102500 GCA_020465985.1 Centrapalus pauciflorus | reverse complement strand
GTGTTTCTATTTTTCTAGTTGTTCTTCTTACCCCTCCCTTATATCTAATTGAAGTATTAATTTCTAAAATGCCTTGTCTCATACCATTTGAGTTTAAAACTATTCTTTTGTAACCATTGTTACTTGAAACTTGTAACTTATCCTAAAGTGATCATATTAGATATGAAAGAAGTTTAGACATCATATATCATACCTACGACATTTCACGATTATTAACTATTTATCAACTGATCGATAAATCTATTTGTTTGATTTATTGTTTGGATTTGTAGGTGCGAAGAGAGACATATCGCCACCATTAGAATGGTACAACGTACCTGAAGGGACTAAAACATTAGCACTTGTGGTGGAGGATATTGATGCACCAGACCCAAGCGGTCCAATTGTTCCGTGGACTGTATGGGTGGTGATCAACATACGTCCCACCCTAAAAGGGTTACCAGAAGGGTTTTCTGGTAAAGAAGAGGATATGGGTGGCGATTATGCTAGTATTAAAGAAGGAAATAATGATTTTAAGGTACCAGGATGGCGAAGTCCGAAGATGCCGTCAACCGGACATCGATTCGAGTTCAAGCTATATGCGTTGGACGACGAGATCGATTTGGGAAATAAGGTATATAACACATTGATTTGTATTTGCATTACACATGTTCGGCTAATTCCTTGAAATATTGTGCATAGGTGACCAAGGATAAGCTACTAGAAGCAATTGAGGGGCATGTGCTCGGGGAAGCAGTTCTAACGGCGGTATATTAAGTAGCATGGTGTGATTTTCTCTTAATCTAAAAATAAAACGCATATTATATTTCGGGTTTTAATCAAGGTTTCATTTTGATTTCATATCATGTTTAAACTATCACATGTATCGGCGTATGTTTGCAAATACAACTTCCCGTTTACTAGGTTAGAATACATGAATATTGGTTTCAACTTGTCTAGTTTACGATTTGGAAATAACTCGAAGGGATTTATAAGAAGTTGCAATTTTACCGGGCTCGAAAAGGGCCATAACATACTATAGAAGTATGTGAATCGCGATCAAGGAGATGATTACATTAAAGCCCTTTTATCTCATCCAATAAGTTTTTTGTACATCAATTGAACAAAGTCCTCAAAAACAAGAAGAATTCGAAGTGAATCAAGAATGATCCAATAAGGACAATAAGTGTCTTTTTTAAGTGTCACAACTAAATGACAATATTTATACGGGATAATTGTCCGAAAAACTTCTAACTCGTCAGTTTTTTTGTGAATAAAACTCCAAACCATTTTTTGTTGCATAGAATTCCCTGAACTAATTAAAAATCAGTAAATCAATGTTTTATCACTGGGTAACTGGTTGAAACTGGTTATTAATCCTACGTTGACCGATAAATAACCTACGTGGAATAAATTTAATTGTTGAAATCGGTTGTCAAGTATTACACATTATTTATATACCTGTTGATAATTTTTAATTGTAATTTTTAAACGGGATTACATCATCAACGAGAATTTAAATTATGTGTAATACTTGACAACCGGTTTCAACAATTAAAATTTATTCCATGTAGGATTAATAAACGGTTTCAACCGGTATCCCATTGATAAACCTTGATTTACTGATTTTTAGTTAATTCGGTGTTTTCTATGCAACGGATGGTTTGGAGTTTTAATCACAAAAAACTGACAATTTGAGTGTTTTTTTGCACAATTCCCTGTTTATATTGGTACAAAGAGTTAGAAAAAGTTCGTTTAGATTTTGCTTTTCAAAATGGTTTTTGTTGGTGCAAAATTGGTTTTTACTTTTCGGAAAAAAAAATAAAGAACTTATTTTGATGACAGTAAATATAGATCATACATTTATAATCTATTGATTCTATTAGAATAATAACTATACTGTCATTTAGCACTTAACTAAACTGTCAATTGGCATACCTTCATTTGACACGTGTAACTTATAATTTTTATGTTTAAATGGTTAATTTTTATCATTATATAGTTTTTATTTTTTAGGAATTTCTTTTACAAACCATGAGTTAGTAGAATCCCTTCTAAATGGTTAACGTACAACGCTACAAAATAGAATTTTAATTTCTAATGGTTTAAATTACGGTTTATTATGAAAAAAACCAACATGTTTTCACGTTTTCGTCTCTCTATGTTATGCATTGCTATTAATTATAAATAGAACTAATATTGAAAAAACTCAATAAGCTTTCATAGATTTATGGATTAAGTCATACAATTTTTTTAAATTTTTTTAAATCCTTGAACATCTTTTGTCTTATCTTAAAGTATATATATTACCTGCTCAACAAGTCATTAGCAGGGCATAACTCTCTCTCTCTCTCTCTCTCACACAAGAGCCTGTATTGATAGAATAACACTGATAGATGGAAGAACCTGTATAGAAAAAAATAACATAAACCCTTTTGCGATGGAATACCACAAGACCGATGGAAGAGAGCTTTCAAGCCTATTACTGGTTCAAAAAAAAAAAAAAAAAATATATATATATATATATATATATATATATATATATATATATATATATATATATATATATATATATATATATAGACACACACACACTAACATCAACGTTTTCTTATCTCCCTCCATGACTCCATCAATACTTTTTCAATGCAATCAATTAACTACAAGTGTACGAAATATCTATATATGATATATAATGAAGAAGCATTTTGAATGACTGTTAAAAGGTGTCGGGCTGCTTGCAGCTGGATAAAAGGTATTGGGTTTTTTGGTCTGCAAGTTAAGTGCTCAGTTCCTAGGTCCGGCCCATGTTCCTAGGTCCGGCCCATGTTCACAGATAAATAGTTCACACTCCCAGGTATGCATCTGCAATTTGTTCCTTCAATTTTGTGTCATCTCCTCTTCTTTTCCTCCTGATCTTTGGTGTACTCCTCTGCCCGTTGGGAAGAAGTTGTTAGTCTGTTCAATTTCGTTCAATTTCTGGTGAGTTTGTTTGGTTCTCTCTATTTAAAGAGAGCCCTTCTGCGTAGAGTAGTTAGTTTTTTGGGTCAGTACATTATTCTAGTTCTGTACATCTTTTGAGTATTGTAGTTATAACTTTTAGAGTTAATTACAAAAATGGTCTCTATGGTTTGTCCTAAAATTTGGATTTGGTCCCTGAACTTTCAATTTTGCAAAAACGGTCCTTATCTTCATAGTTTGTTTGCAATTTTGGTCCATCAACCTATTAACTTTTCTAATATGACCAAATTACCCTTATCTGATGCAAACTATAGAGACCATTTCTACAATTAATTTTTTAAGTCTTTTTTATTCTTAATATAAATTATTTTTTAGTGTTACTTAAATTTAATAAACTATAAAAAAAGAAAAGAATTATTTAATTATTTATGTTGGTTCATAAATGATTTAGATATTTTTAGTCTTAATTAATTTTAATTTACTATAGCCAAGGTGTAAATCAATCAAAATTTATAATCGAAAAAATCATTTATGTTTAGAAATTATTTTTTAAGGGTTTCATAAATAAGAAATTTTTTCTCTATAATTATTTATTCTAGTTCATACATTTATAATAAAAAAATATTTATGTTGATCAAACCACAAAGACCATTTATGTATTGACTCTACTTTATTTTTAGTGTTGATTAACTTTAATAAATTATTAAAAAAATTATTTATGAGCCAACAATTTAACTAAAGCTAAAAATATTAAAAAACTTATAAATAAAAATTTAACGTTTAATTTGACCGAGTTAAAAAGAACTTCCAAATGGTCTAAGACAACTCAAATTTTTTATTTAACGTATCAATTATTTATCGTTTTAATTTAATTACACCAAAAACGATTTAAAATTTTAGGTTCATATAACATCTTTGAAAATCATGATTAACAATTTTTATCATCAAACATTGGTTTGTCAGACCTTTACATAAAAATCGAGAAATATAAATAGGTTTTTCATCTTTTTTCGTCTTTCAATTTTACTTTTCATTTTAATCCGATTAAATGGACACCTTAAAAATTTAAAACATTTAGGTTTATCACTTTATCATTATCACCTTGCTTTAATACAAATGTGAACGGATTATAAAATAGAATATTTGGCCGATTTTATTTAAGAAGAAAGTAAAATATATTTGACCAACAAACATATTTTTATTATAAATTATGAACCAACATATATAATTATAGAGTAAAATGTTTTTATAATATTTTATATACGAAACCTCTAAATAGTTTCTAAACATAAATGATTTTTTCGATTATAGATTTTGATTGATTTACACCTTGACTATAGTAAATTAAAATTAATTAAGACTAAAAATATCTAATCATTTATGAACCAACATAAATAATTAAATAATTCTTTTTTTTTATAGTTTATTAAATTTAAGTAACACTAAAAAATAATTTATTTAATTAAGAATAAAAAGACTTAAAAAATTAATTGTAGAAATGGTCCCTATAGTTTGCATCAAATAAGGGTAATTTGGTCATATTAGAAAAGTTAATAGGTTGAGGGACTAAAATTGCAAACAAACTATGAAAATAAGGACTGAATCTGCAAAATTGAAAGTTCAGGGATCAAATCTAAATTTTAGGACAAATCACAGGGACTAATTTTGTAATTAACTCTAATAATAATAAGTAAAATAGAGTGAGGGACCGAAACTAAAATTAACCACAAACTTGAAGGACCAAAATGTTATTAAAGAAAAGGGTAAAATGGTCATTATAAAATATTTAACCATTTCATGGTTAAAGTTAACAGCAGAGGGACTAATTTTGCAAGTAAACAGTGAAGATAAGGACTGTTTATGCAAAATTGAAACTACAGGGACCGTATCCAAAGTTTTATGTAAACCACAGGGACCATTTATGTAATTTACTCTAACTTTTATGTTGATTAAGTTTGTTCTTGGTTTTCATTGAGAGTGAGCTTCATCTGTTGATGAAGTCTCAGAGTGTTAATGTAGTGAGGTTTGTATTGTAAGTAATAGGGTGGCGTTAGCCGGTTGTTCTTTAGGGTTTGTGATTAATAAAAGTTGTGGTTGATAATTTCTTGAGTTTGGTTAGATTTTTCTTCAATGACACTTGAGAAAGAGTATGAAATATACCCAAATGATGTCGATCAAACACTTGCAAAAAGAAATGAGAAATCAAAACCCATAAATCACAAGTTGACAACTAGATCTCCATTAAATTGGAAATCGAGTCATTCCAGGTTCCAAATCGTAATCATCTTTAGAGTTACTTATATTATCAAAAACTTTTTAAGATCTAGCAAAACTAGATCCACTTGATACATCGAAACTGGTTTTACCAGGACTTGGTTTCATTATGACAAGCAGGGGCGGATCCAGGATTTTTTGTTATCGGTGTCACTTTTTAAGAGTAAGTTTAATAGTTAGGTTTTCAAAATATTTTCTAAAATGAACCGTCACTGAAACGGGTTGCTAACACAAAATTAACAAATAACAAGATTTTTATAATTACAAAAGTACATAGTAAAAGACTATTTCTCAACTGTCACAGTTGCAACTGACAAAACCAATATTAGGTTCAACACGCAATTGATAAACCAAAGGATACAAAGGATGTTTCATAATTTCCACCATATCTAGCAAGCTCGCAGACTCCATTCAAGTTAGAAAATATTGGATCGTCTTTCACATTCTCAATATAGTATTCAAGTTGATGTAATAGATTAACATTCTCATCATAATTAAAATCATTCGGATACATATCCTCCAACTTTAATAACTTTGTGCATCAAAGTACCGAAAAGCATCACAAATGATTTTTCGACCAATTGGACCGGTGTCTTCAACAATGTTTGGGCTAGTTTTTTTTTTTTTTTGGGGGGGGGGGGGGGGGGGGGGGGGGGGGGGGGGGGGGGGGGGGGGGGGGGGGGGGGGGGGGGGGGGTTTAAATCTTTTGGGTTAGTTCTTGAATTTTGTCTCTTATCCTTTTTATTTTATTGGGCTTCTGTTTTTCTTTTAAGTTTTTGTGATTAAACTCAGTAATATTTTAATAAGTTTGGGTAACGAAATCAACAAATATAAATTAGATTTGTATGTAATACTTTTATAAATTTTGCGTAGGTGTCACTCAAAAAAAAATCTTAGGTGTCACTCGACTTTTTGATACATACGTAACTCAGTATTTTAAAATTTTATAGGTGTCGAGTGACACCCATCCTAATAAATTGCATCCGCCCCTGATGACAAGCCTAAAATGCATGAAATCAACCACACAACGAATCCAAAGATCCTTAAAACACAATAAAAATGAAACGATCTACACAATTCTCTAAAAAAGTTAAATGTAACAACAAAAGGTTGGGTTAGCACATACTTTTTTTGACAACATTCTCGAAGCCTTCATTACTTTTATTGTATTAGCAAAATTGTCATCGAAAATTCATAATAGATGTGAGAATATTGATGTGAATAATCAATCGACGCTTCAACTGGTCCATTAATATTCTAGGATGCTTCAAACCTTCAACGGATCTCAATTCTAGAGATGATTCATCAATTAGTATCTGGTTGGTTCTTTTGATTCCATTTATCCTCTTCCTCTTTCATTTATCTTTTCTCGTTATTACCCTTGATTTCTTTCACGGATTCAACTCCAGTTAACCATAGATATATTTTTGTTTGATCCCATCTCTTTATCTTCACAACTAGGGGTTTTGGGGGTGTTCGTCGGAAAGATGTGAGAGGTTCCGAGGGTGATCAGCGAAGAAAACAATTGGTGTAGGTGTACGTGGTGGGAGGTTGTGGGGCTTTGATCAAGTTCTTGTTTCACCAATAAATGAGAGAGGGGAAGACAAACAAAAAATTTTAGTAGCTTGTCTAGTTATATGTTAAATTTATATAGTTTTAGATAAGATAAAATTTGATAAGGGATTTAAACAGTTGAAAAAAAAAAACTTTAAGAACTTAATCGATAAAATGATGAAAGATAATTGAGTTTTTTCAATATTAACCCTTGTAAATAAAGCTAAAATTTTACTATGCTCTCCACATTCATTATTTGGAGATTTCTTAAATTATTCTAATAATTTTTTTTCATTTTATAATTTATAATGTTTAAAATTAAATATTGAGTCACATTTATTTCATAATGTTCATAGTTTGTGCCGTTTATTATCGAATTCTATAATTGTTCTAAAATTTATAAATTATTAAAAAAGTTATCATTTAAAAAATCTATATATCATACAGGTAAATAAACTACTAATTATAATATGTAAATATTTATATAACGCTTAAATGACTTGAAACGCCAAAACCAAGTCAAATAAAAAAAACAAAAATAAGAAGTGAATACCTTTTAGGACCATTTTAAAAGTGACCCCTCAATTTTCTAATTGTACACCTCTCTTTTAATCTCCCTTAGTTACTTTAATAATATATAATAGTTATTTGATTTGATTGTATAGTAATTACTAAATTTATAATTTAGACTAAATTACATAAATGGTCCCTGTGGTTTATATGGAATTGTGGTTTTAGTCCCTGAAAGAATTTTATTACACCATAAATCCCTAAAATCGAAAAGTTGTAACATTTTGGTCCCTGAAACTAACGGCAATTAACTTGAGCCGTTAGTTTCAGGGGCATTTTGGTCTTTTTGAATTTCAAGGACCATTACATAATTTTCAAATTTTCAGGGACCATTTATGTAACTTTCATACTTTTCACATATATATTTAGTATTTCTTTCTTTTTTATAATTTAATTATCCAAATATAACATTTAATTTTTTATTCCTTTTGTTTTAATCATTAATTTTTATTTGTAATTTTGTTGTTATTATTAGTGTTAGTTTTTAGGGTAAATTACAAATTTCATCCCTGTGGTTATAGGGAAATTACGGATAAGGTCCTTCTATAGAAGAAATTACAAATTCAATGTCTGTGGTTAACATTTTGTTACGGTTTTGGTCCTTTGACCGGTCACTTTTTTTAATGACTATTCTACCCTTTAACAAATCAAATAATTAACATAATAATAAGAGTAAATTACATAAATGGTCCTTGTGGTTTGTAGTAAATTTCACATTTCGTCCCTAACTTTGAAAAATTACATTGGTGGTCCTTATTTTGAAACTTTGTTACGCTTTCGGTCCCTAACCAACTCAACTTTTTTGAAATACCAATTTTGCCCTTTAAAACTACTTTCAAGTTTGGTCCTTGGAGTAAGTAAATATTTAATTAGTTATCTATCTAATATTACTTAATTAATAAGTGATATTTTAACTTCTTATTATAACAATTTGATCACTACAATTCATATATGTGTTTTATTTATATATTAATTAGTTTCTTTATTATTATTATTACTATTAATCTCAAATATATATTTAACCATTTCTATAACATATATGTTCTATTAATTTGTAATCTTTTTCATATTTAATACTTAACCTTTTTTATTATATATTTGAATTTGTATATTCATTTATGGATCTCTCTCTCTCTCTCTCTCTCTCTCTCTCTCTCTCTCTCTCTCTCTCTCTATGTGGGTTCAATGGAAAACCACCATGCACGTGAAAACTTGTGAAAACCGCACTGCACCACCACAAGTGCATCAAATTCCCCGCGTGATGCATCAAAATCCCGCGTGATGCATCAAATTTCCCGTGTGATGCATCAAAATCCCGCGTGATGCATCACCTTATTTACGATCATGCCACCGCGTTTTTCATGAAATGCACCAAATCGGACGGTATGCGTAGGTTTCCATTGTTTTCACGTGCATAGTGGTTTTCCATTGAACTCACCCCTATATATATATATATATGTGTGTATATATATATATATATATATATATATATATATATATATATATATATATATATATATATATATATATATATATATATATATATATATATATATATATATATATATATATATATATATATATATATATATATATATATATATGTATATATATATATATATATATATAGGATTAACGATGTTAAGTATATTTAAGACATAAAATTCTCCAACATCAATAGACACCAAGTATATATATACACATCCATATGTCATAACTAGTAAAATCCTTACATGAATAAGATAAAGTTTTTATAACTACTTAAGAATTATATAAAATGTTAGTAGTGTAGTAGTATATTCTGTGTAAACAAAAATAAAATTAGATTAATAAAGGTTAGATGAATTGTCAAAAAAATCAGAATCCTATTTATGACATTTGAAAATATTAAATATGACTTTAAATTGTAACAAAATTTTTAATAATAGTTTAATCTTTTCCCAATAGTGTTTTGTTTGTAAAAGAAAATAAAATGAAGAGAAAAAAGTTAAATAACATGTATTTTTAATTGATGACTTAGTATTTTATACTCTTAAAAGTTAGAATAATATTACGTTACACTTATAATTTGAAAGAAACTAAAAAAATTACAAGTTTATTAAATCTAATACATCATCATAAATTTAATAACACGATTTCATATGTAGATGCAAAATACTCATTTTGTACTAATAGAAATCTATGAAATGATGATTTTAAAGAGTATAAAATACTAAGTAATAATTATACAAATAATAATAATAAAATAACTAATTATTAATATATAAATGAAACACTTATTTAAATTGTAGTATTCAAATAGTTATAATAATAACACTTATTAATTAAGTATTAAATATATAACTAATTAAATATAAAATAAAAACTAATTTACTCCAAGGACCATACCTGAAAGTAGTTTCAAAGGGCAAAATTGGTATTTCAAAAAAGTTGAGTTTGTAAGGGACCAAAAGCGTAACAAGGTTTCAAAAAAAGGACTCTCAGTGTAATTTTTTAAAGTTAGGGACGAAACCTAAAATTTGCTACAAACTATAAGGACCATTTGTGTAATTTACTCTAATAATAATAATTAAAGCTTTAATTTAAAACAAAACTAAAAGAAACATTATCATCCCTTCCATATACACTATCTGGAAACATTCTCCCCCAAAATTAAATCTCATACCTGCAAATCGAAAAGAGCTTAACGCAAGTGAAACCTTAACAACTAAAATCGAAACCTCACAAAAACCATTACCTGCAAATCCAAAACCCCATTTAGTTGTTTGTAATTCCTAGGAACTTGAGTGAGAGAGAGGGGGGGGGGGGGGGGGGGGGGAGATGATGTTGATGAGGAGAGCAACGAGTTTATAGTGGATGATGGCGATGCTAGTGGCTACTGCCTACCGGGATCTACGAGAAAGAGGTCATCGACGAAGGTTACGGTGGTGGTTGTGGTGGTTGTCTGTTGTGTTTGTGTGTGTCAGTGTGACGTATGGCGCCATGGCGGTGGTGAAAGCGAATGTATATGGCAGTGACAATTTTTTGTCGATTGAATCAATGGCTGCTCCATAGATATTCCGATCAGATGTGGTGGTAATCTAAACCTATTAACTTCGACCGGCAGTTCATCATTCCAAATCTAGGGCTTCGGTGGAGGTTTGTGGTTTCAAATCTCCATCTTTATTATTTCTTTCTCTTCACGAAATCAAAACCCACGTCTGAAACCGAAATGGGAAATGTGATGTTAATGGTTGTTTTCATCCTGAGTTAATGGTTGTTTTCATTTTATTGAAAAAGTAAAGTTTATTTATTAAATTATAAAAATATTTAGTTATTAATTAAAATAGAGTTAATTACCTATATTAATAATAATCTCAAGGGTAGAATCGTCATTAAAAAAAAGTGACCGGTCAAAGGACCAAAACCGTAACAAAATGTTAACCACAGACATTGAATTTGTAATTTCTTCTATAGAAGAACCTTATCCGTAATTTTCCTATAACCACAGGGACGAAATTTGTAATTTACCCTAGTTTTTATTATATATTACTATAATTATTTACTTAAGATTATTATATGATATAATTGGTTATCTTTTTTCAAGTATTTATTGAGAATCCAAATCTTTCTCTATTCTTTTTTTCATTTACGAAAAATAAAATTAAAAACAAAAACTAGTCGTAGTTTTTTTTTTGTTCGGAAAATCTAAAATCAAATTAAGTTATTTCTTTTCTCCATTAAAAAAAATTCAAAATAACGACGTGTTGAAGCTTTTTTCGTTTGGAAAAAGTATATAGTCAAAATGCTTCGTAGTTTTCATTGCAAATACTTAATAAAATTTTAATTTTAAATGGTTTGAAAAAAATCAAGAATTGAATTGTTTATCGCTTTTTAGTAAAAAAAATTAAATTTCAAATTGTTTGTTGTATTTTATTGAAAAAATTGAAATTGTATTGATTTTTTATCTACGTTTATTTAAAATCAGAATGATTCTTATGTTTGTTAAATAAAAAAATCATAATTGTTTACCGTTTTTTTTATCAAAAATATTAAATTAAAATCAAAATGGTTCGTCATTTTTTTTTATAAAAAAAGTTAATACCAGATGGTTATCGTTGTTTGAAAAAATCAAAAATCATAACGGTTCATCATTTTTTGATCAAAAAAATTATCGAAATGGTTCATCGTTTATTTGATCCAAAAAACAATATTGGAGTGGTTCGTAACCGTTTTGATTTTAATTTAATATTTTTGATCAAAAACCAGTAAACAATTATTATTTTTGATTTTTTCAAACAAAAGAACCATTCTGATTTTAATTAAACGTAGATAAAAAAATCAATACAATTTTAATTTTTGTATTAAAATACAACAAACCATTTGTAATTTAATTTTTTTGACTAAAAAACGATGAACCATTTCAATTCTTGATTTTTTTATCAAACCATTTAGAATTAAAATTTTTATTAAGTACTTGCAATGAAGAAACTACGAATCATTTTGATTATATAATTTTTCCAAACGAGAAAAAGCTTCAACACGTCGTTATTTTGAATTTTTTTTGAATGGAGAAAAGAAATAAATCATTTCGATTTTATATTTTCCGAACGAAAAAACTACAACTAGTTTTTATTTTTATTTTTCTTAAATGAAAAAAATAATGGAGAAAGATTTGGATTCTCAATAAATAATTGAAAAAAAATGAACCAGTTATACCATATAATAATCTTAAATAAATAATTGTAGTAATATATAAAAAAACTAACATTAATAATAACAATAAATATACAAATAAAAATTAATGATTAAAACATAAGGAATAAATATTAAAATGTTATGTTTGGATAATTAAATTATAAAAAAGAAAAAAAAAATAACTAAATATATATATGAAAAGTATGAAAGTTACATAAATGGTCCCTGAAAGTTTGAAAATTACATAAATGGTCATTGAAATTCAAAAAGACCAAAATACATCTGAAACTAACGGCTCAAGTTAACTGCCATTAGTTTCAGATACCAAAATGTTTAAAATTTTAATTTTAGGGACTTATGGTGTAATAAATTATTTCAGGGACTAAAACCGTAATTTAATATAAACCACAGGGACCATTTATGTAATTTAGTCTATAATTTTTTAAAGGGTAAATTACAAATTTCGTCCCTGTGGTTATATAGAAATTATGGAATCAGTCCTTTTTAAGGCAAAATTACAATTACAGTATCTGTGGTTGGTTATTTGTTTTGGTTTTAGTCCTTTGATCAGTCAAAAATTTTAAAATGTCTATTTTACCCTTTATAAAATAATAAAAAATAGTTATGTTTTTTTATGAAATTAAATAATAAATAAATAAATACTGAGAGTTGAAAAAAAAGGAATAAAATAATAATGACATTAAACAATATATAATCCTCTCTCTATCTCTCTCCCACACGCCCAGTCATATACCACCATTTTCAGATCTAGGGTTTGAAGTTTTGGATCTAGAGGGCTTCGTGAACTCACGAAATTTGAAGCTTTGAATCGGATTTCAACATATTCCCTTCCATAAGTGTTGGATTAACACTCCAGCAGGCGACCGCCGGCAAGCGACCGTCGTCGCCGTTCTCTCTGCCGGCAAACACCAGCAACCTCTAACTCGGCTTTTCCCTCACACGCTCACGACGCTCACGGTGCTCACTCTATCCTCTGCTCTCTATCTCTCTGTTCCCTCCGACCGGCAACCACTGCTGCCGCCGCATCCACCTCCTACGAACACCGCACAACCCGTCGCCCTCCATCTTCCTCTCGCTCTCTACCTCTCAACTGACGGCAGCAACTGCGGCCCAAACCATAGAGCCGCCGCTACTCTCTCTTCCCCACCACCAGTCTCGGATCAAGTGACTGTGTATATATGTGTGGTACCGGAGCAAAGGGAGACTGGAGACAGAACCGAAGCAAAGGGAGCCGGAGTTGGAGCGCAGGGGAGGGTGTTGGTGGTGCAACCACAGGCACATTGTTGAAGAAGCCACACACGAGAGAGAGAGAGAGAGAGAGAGAGAGAGAGAGAGAGAGAGAGAGAGAGAGAGAGAGAGAGATGCGAGCGGTCCTTGCTGATTTCTTCATAAAAGTCATATTCTTCATATTATGATTTTTGAGAAATCATATTTTAATAACTAAAATGAAAAACAAAAATTGATTTTGAATTTTTATTATTTAATTTTATGAAAAAGAAAGTTCATTACCTATTTTTATAAGGGTAAAATGGTCATTTAAAAAATAATGACCGGTCAAAGGACCAAAACCATAACAAAATGTTAACCACAGACATTGAATTTGTAATTTCTTCTATAGAAGGACCTTAGCCGTAATTTCCCTATAACCACAGGGACCAAATCTGTAATTTACCCTTTTTTAAATTTATAATGATTGTCAATAAATATTTGAGTAAATTGCACAAATGGTCCTTGTGGTTTATATTAATTATGTTTTTCTCCTTTTAATAATTTTATTACATTACAAGTCATTAAAATATTAAATTTATTACATGTTGATCCTTGATTCATTTTATTCCTTGAAACTTACGTTCATTATTTTTTTCGATTGCTTATTGATATCTAAATAGTTCTCTGTTCTTTTTCTACTTTTTTATTTTTTTAAATTTTAAAAATTATCTAGTTTTTTTCATTCGTAAAATTTAAAAGCAAATTTAAACAATGATTGACAATACTACATAATTTCCGGTAATAATAATAAACTTCTATAACTTATCACTCCACTGGTATAGAATTAAAATCAATATCACATTGTTTATAGACCAGCAACATATCATTATATATTTCAACCCGTCCATTTTCTTCTTTTTGGTTTTTTGGAAACCTTGTTATAGGCAGAAATATCGGGCATTGGGTGACCTTCTTTCAAATCAATTTTTTTTAAAAGTATTTCCATGCACATGTGCGAGTGTGATGGATTCATTTTTATCAGCTGAATGTGGAGTTAACCAAAGGGGAAAATATGCCTCACTGCATTCATTTGTTAAATAATGAACAATGCAATTATACTTGTTGGCGATCAAAATACATGTGTAATGCATCCTGTTGGGTACAATAATAAATAGATTTGAAAACAATATTTTGTAATAGTTCAGGGACTGAATTGTAAATACACAATAGTTATATTGTAACATCCGGCACTAAACCAGGTTAGCAACAAAGCCCTAATCTGTATTTAATAGCCAACTATAAGCTAATCAGTGGTCATTAGAAATTAATCAAGTGATTAACAAGGTTTATTAGAAAAATTCAACTCAATTAGAATCAAATTCATCGGTGCGATGAATCGGGAAATAAATTAATCCGATCAATTTGCGATATGAGGGATTAATTCAACTAAGTACATAATTAAATTATGATTAGTGACACTAATCATACACTAATACAATTACTTAACATTAATTATGCAAGACTAAAACAATTCATTAAAACAATGCATTCAAAAGTATTTTTAAATTTACAAGAAAAGGGAAATACAAGAATACATTCTAAATACATTTATACAAAAAAAATGAAAATACACATAATTATGGCCTAGGGGCCGGCCACCACCATAGTACAACCTC
Organism: Centrapalus pauciflorus; assembly: GCA_020465985.1. Lineage (NCBI taxonomy): Eukaryota > Viridiplantae > Streptophyta > Magnoliopsida > Asterales > Asteraceae > Centrapalus > Centrapalus pauciflorus. The sequence continues at coordinate 87,579 of JAANYP010000798.1, read as the reverse complement.
CAATTTCACTTCAATAATTTAATAGAAAGTTCCATGCTCAATCAACATCAAATCTTTCACCTTTTTGCACCATGCTTGGCTAGATTTTCACTCAACCTCCCATTCTCTTCATCATTTCACCTTGCTTTCTTTGCTTATAAATAAGACCCCAATTCTCCTCTCATTTCCACACTTGCAACATCAAAGAAATCCTCTCTTCCTCCCTCTCTCAAATCCGGCCACAAGGGCCACACACACACCACCTCAAAATTTCTTTTGTTCTTCAAGTATTCAAGGAGAATTCTTTGTGCAACTCTTTCAAGACCAAGACTTCTACTTATTTTCATTCCTATAATTCATCAAAGTAAGTAAATACTAGCTTATATCATCTTATATTTATGTTTATATAAGTCTTGCATAATATATATAATCACCTACAACAACAAGTTTCATAAAAAAACTCAAGTTTATAAGTTTCTAGTTTTTTTAATTTATTATTATTATTATTTTAAGTTGTTTCTTTAAATGTGCATATGAATATATGAACACATTATAAACATGTTAATATTATGAAAACATGTGTTATATATGTGTTATATAACTTTTATAACTTTTATACAAGTAGTCTTTGAATAAACAACAAGAATCATAAGTTGTTTTAAATTTATAAACTACGGATTTTCGGCAGAAAATTTATATCGACTTTGAAAAATCATAACTAATTCATAATCAACGAAATGAGTTGATTCTTGTCTCAAAAGTTAGATCTATGTCTTAACTATATATCTGTAATTTTTCATAATTTATTTTGGGGTTTAAGACCTCCTTTGGGAAACCGAAAGTTTGACAGCTCAAAAATGGCCAACATAGGGTTTTTAACGAGCTTTTTCACCAACCTAAACATCTCGAAAAATAGCCGTTCTTGATTCTAAAAATCCTTTGTATATAGTAGTTTAATGTCCTTGAAAACCAAAGTCTAAAACATTTTGGAGCTTGGTCACAAACAGCCTCAAAGTAGGCCGAAAAACCTCCGAAAAAGCTGGAAAATTATATATATATATATATATATATATATATATATATATATATATATATATATATATATATATATATATATATATATATATAAACTTGACGTTTTAAGCGAATTTTATTTATAAACTTGTAATGTTGGGTGATTTAAGACATAAAAATATATAACTATATATATATCATCATATATTGGAGATATTAAGCCCTTATTATCATTTAGGACCCGTTTAATCTCGCTCGGTGCATCATCCGTCACTTTACGCTAAAAAGCACTTTACGCTAGTTTTTACCATCACACGCTCGGTGAGTTCTCATAGCCCCTATTTTCACACGGTTATGTTTTGGGGATGAAATACATGCTTCGTTTTTATATGGACACAGAAATATCTTCATTTCTATTATGTATTACACATGTGGTTCCATTAGTCCTGATATCATGAACCGTTAATTGCATTTATTTGTAAGCGCGAATATATTGTGGATAGATCTATTGGGAGTCATGACCCCCACTCGGGTTAGTCGGGTTGGCTAATAGCGGGTGCATATATATTCAACACACGGTATTACGTATGGGAATACTGCACAGGGCAAACTCATTTTAAATTATGCTTCGTTTGCATGATGGTTTATATGTAATACATAACAAGGAATTTATGATTTCATAAATTCAATCTCTATTATTGTTGTCCATACAAGTCAGATTTACGTGTAAACCTATGAGCTCACCAACAATTTTTGTTGACGTATTTTAGCGTGTATTTTCAGGAAATTAAGGCAAGTAAGCCTTCGGACGTATTTTACTTTCAAGCTTCCGCATCCATGGAGTCGCATGCATATTCAATTTAACGGAGATTTAGCTGCATTATTTTGGATATTTTAATTATGTAATTAAATCTCTGTAATTGTGCGGACTACATTTCTCATATCAGACTATGTAAAACATTACTATGCTTTAAAGCTTTAACGATGTATTTTAAAAACGTCCATATAGTGGTCGTTCATTATAATTATGGTTACGCTTCCGCACTCGTCACGCCTCGCTGCCAACCGGGGTAGCAGGGTGTGACAGATTGGTATCAGAGCCATAGTTATAGTGAACTAGGTTGCATTAGTACCCTAGACTATAACTGTACATAAGATTTACTGATTTTAGAAAATATTTTGTAACTTGTAACTAACTGAAAGACTATGCATGGACCTTGATAGCAGAAAACATGTCCCACCAAGAGATAATCATCTTGTCCGACTCAGAAGAGGAGTATACCCCTACTAGCCCATACAATCCGGAAGTATTTTCTGAGGAGGACCCGACCGAGGAGGAAGACCCCTCGGAGGACGAGGACCCGATGGAGGAATCCGAGGAAGAACCCATGGAGGAGGAACCCATGGAGGAAGACAAATCCGGAGACGATCCACCACCCCCGGTGGTCCCCTCTTATATCCCGTATCACCCAGAGGTTCCATCATTCAAACCATACCGCCCTCACCCCAATGGCCCAAAGATGCTCTATACGCCCCACAAGAGAGTTTTCATGCCAAGACGGGAGTCTATCCCCGTGCCAGCACCACAACCAAGTTCACCACCAAGACGACGGGCAAACGCCCGACGATGGGGCTGGATACCGGAAACCCTCCGGGAATGGAGGCAAGAGGAGGGAATCCCTCCCCACTTTGAGATTGGATGACCATCCTCCGCACCTATCTCGTCACTTACTCAAGAGACCGCCGATCAGACCATACCACTTTTGGTAGCACGGTCGACCATGCATGATCACCAAATTCGGTCACTTAACCTAGATATCGGAGAGATGACCGCTCGTTTAGATATGGAATAGATTAGGATATCGTCTATGAACACTATTACAAATTTATCCAGATATGGTTTACACACCCGATTCATGAGGTCCATAAATACGGCTGGTGCGTTGGTTAAACCGAATGGCATCACCTGGAATTCGTAATGTCCATAACGAGTTCTGAATGCCGTCTTGGGGATATCTTCTTCCCGAACTTTTACTTGGTGATAACCGGATCGCAGATCAATCTTAGAGTAGAAGCTAGATCCTTGTAGTTGGTCAAACAGGTCATCAATTCTGGGGAGAGGGTAGCGGTTCTTTACTGTTAAATTGTTTAGCTCTCGGTAGTCTATGCACATTCTGAAGGATCCGTCTTTCTTTTTCACGAACAAGACCGGAGCTCCCCAAGGTGAGGAACTTGGTCGAATGAATCCTTTATCCATCAACTCTTGTAATTGATTGGATAGCTCTTGCATCTCAGAAGGGGCGAGTCTATATGGGGCTCTTGCGATCGGTGCAGCTCCCGACACCAAATCGATTTGGAACTCTACTTGTCTAGTTGGCGGAAGTCCAGGAAAATCTTCCGGGAAGACCTTCGGATAGTCACAAACCACTGGAATATCCTCAAGTCGCTTCTCCTCTGCCTCTTTTTCTACAATTTGCACCAGTACTTAATGACAACCTCTCCTAAGGCACTTTAATGTTCTTAGGCCGGATATGACATTCAACTGTCGATTCTTTCTTTCTCCTTGGACTGTTAGGAACTTCTTCTTGTGGAGTGGTATCCGTACCACTTTCTTACCACACAAAATCTCGGCATGATTGTGTGACAACCAATCCATACCAACTACTACGTCGAAACTTCCGAGTTCTATAGGCATCAAGTCTATTTTAAAGGGATGATCTGCCAGCTTCAGTGTGCATTCCTTAATGATACTACTTGCCTCTATTATTTTACCGTCAGCCAGTTCTATAGTATAAGAGTTGTCTAAGGGAAAAGGAGCGGCATTCAATTGCTTACTAAACTTATCAGATATAAAGCTCCTATCAGCCCCAGTATCAAAGAGTACGTAAGCATAAATGTCGTTTAATAAAAACGTACCTGATACCACGTGGGGATCTTGACGAGCGTCACCTGCTCCCAACACAAAAGCTCTCCCCTGAGCTCCTCCACCATTCCTCAGTTTCGGGCACTCACTCTTGAAGTGCCCAGTAACTCCACATACAAAGCAGCCTTTTTGATTGCTGCCACTGGTTCCCGGGGCTCCTGTTTTACAGTCCTTGGCCATATGCCCCAAACGTTTGCATTTCTCACAGTGGGTTGGACAGGGACCCTGGTTGTGATGGAAGGTGCATTTAGTGCAGAAAGGCTTGGTACCGGTATAACCTCTTCTTGGCTCAGCTCCAGCTGCGTAAGCCTTAATGGTCTCGGGCTTTTTGGATTGTGAACCCGCATTCTTCCCCGTCTTGTCTTCCCACTTTCTTTTGTTCTCCCCGGCCTTGGCTTCATTCCTCCGGGCTACTTGGTCCATAAGATTATTGGCCATCCTGATGGCATCCTGCAGGGTGGATGGGTTTGAGGCAGTCACGTTACCTTGAATTTGAGGAGCGAGTCCCCAAATGTAACGTTCAATCTTTTTGTACTCCGGGGTCACCATTTGAGGGCACAGAATGCTTAGCTCATGAAATCGGTTGGTGTACCCCGTCACATCTGTTCCCTTCATCGACAGGTTCCAGAACTCCGATTCCATTTTCTGGAGTTCGTTCCTCGGACAATACTCGTCCGTCATCATTTGTTTTAACGCGGACCATGTGAGTTGGTAGGCTTCATCGATACTTACAGACTGGACATAGGAATTCCACCACGTGAGGGCGCTATCTTGTAGGGTGTGAGTAGCAAACTTCACCTTATCTCCCTCAGCACATCCGCTGACGCGAAAGACAGATTCTAACTTCTCAAACCATCGTATCAAGCCAACGGCTCCTTCAGTTCCGTTGATATACCGGGGTTTGCAACTTAAAAATCCTTTAATTCCACAACCTTTTGCGTGGATTTCCGTTCCTCCCGTGGTGCGGCTAGCACCACCATCTCCATTTGCTGAGCTATTCCTATTTGCCTCATATGTGGCTATAGCGGCAGCCACTCTTTGTGCGACTAGCTCTTCAATGTCAGCAGCGTTCATTGTTCGTTTCGGCGGCATTATCTTAAAATTTTAAAGAAAAAGCATAGTGTAAGAAATTGAATCTTAAAGAGGTAAATTCTCCTTAAAGCACAATACTATAATCATCAAACACAATTTCATAAATAACTTGCAATTGTCATTAATCATTCGAAGTTTTCTTACATTAGGGGCGGGTTATTACCCGAAAATTTTGTCCTATACTATTACATGATATTTTCCTACCATTACAAAGATAGATAGATGTGCACTAAGTGTGGGAGTGATCGGGGGTCTCTCCCTTTTCCATTGCGTTGAGGCGCTGAGTCAGCTCCTCGATCCGGGCTTGGCTCTCGGCTAGTTGCTGCCGGAGCTCATTCAGTCCGTCCTGCTGTATAGCAAGGGCGTGCTGGTTGGCCCAATATATGTTGGAGTTTTGCAACTCCTCCCGCTCTAAACGAGCGGTCATCTCCCCGATATCCAGGTTAAGTGACCGGATCTGGTGGTCATGCCTGGTAGACCTTGCGATCAAAAGTGGTATGGTCTGATCGGCGGGCTCTTGAGTGAGCGATGAGACAGGTGCGGAGGATGGTCCTCCGATCTCGAAGTTTGGAGGAATTCCCTCCATCTGCCTCCATTCGCGGAGGGTCTCCGGTATCCAAGTCCATCGTCGGGCGTCTACCCGTCGGTGTGGTGTCGGGGGATTGGGCTGGGGAGTCGGAACAGGAATAGACTCCCTTCTTGGTATGTTTACCCGTTTCCGGGGTGTGTACAACATCTTTGGGCCGTTAGGATAAGGCCTATACGGCTTATAGGATGGTTCGGCCGGGTGATACGGGACGCGAGCAGGGGCCGTCGGTGGTGAAGGATCCTCTTCCTCCATCGGTTCTTCCTCCATGGGTTCTTCCTCGGATTCCTCCATCGGGTCCTCGTCCTCCGAGGGGTCTTCCTCCTCGGTCGGGTCCTCCTCAGAAAATACTTCCGGATTGCATGGGCTAGTAGGGGTATACTCCTCTTCTGAGTCGGACAAGATGATTATCTCTTGGTGAGACATGTTTTCTGCTATCAAGGCCCATGCATAGTCTTTCAGTTAGTTACAAGTTACAAAATATTTCTAAAATCAGTAAATCTTATGTACAGTTATAGTCTAGGGTACTAATGCAACCTAGTTCACTATAACCTGTCTCTGATACCAATCTGTCACACCCCGCTACCCCGATTGGCAACGAAGCGTGACGTCGCGGAAGCGTGACCATAATCATAATGAACGACCACTATATGGACGTTTTCAAAAATACATCGATATAACCTTAAAAGGTAGAAACGTTTTACATAACCCGTAAATAATAAAGAGTAGTTCGCAAGGTACAGAGATTTGAATACATAATTAAATTATCCAAAATAATGCAAATAAATCTCCGACGGTTTGAAAAAGAATGCGACTCCTTAAGTGCGGAAGCTTGAAAGTGGTTACTTCTGAAGGCATACTTGCCTTAATTACCTGAAAATACATGCTAAAATACGTCAACAAAAATTGTTGGTGAGCTCATAGGTTTACGCGAAAAGACCAGTTGTATGGACATTATCAGATGAGTTGAATTTATAAAATCATAAATTCCGTGTATGTATTACATAAACCATCATGCAACCGAAGCTTAATTAGAATGAGTTTGCCCTGTGCAGTATTCCCATACGTAATACCGTGTGTTGAATATATATGCACTCGCTGTTAGCCGAACCGAGCTAACACGAATGGGGGACATGACTCCCAATAGATCTATCCACAATATACTCGCGCTTACAAATAAATGCAATTAACGGTTCATGATATAAGGGCTGATGGAATCCGAACATGTAATACATATAAGAAATAAACAGTTTTGATGTCCATATGAAAACAGTGCATGTATTTCCACCCCAATAGATAGTGAAAAATAGGGGCTATGAAGACTCACCGAACTAGTGATGGCAAAACTACGCGCAAAAATGCAAATGTGCGTTGGTTGATGGGTGATGAAACCGGAGGTGGTTAACTGAGTCCTAAATGATAATAAGGACTTAATGTTACTAATATATGATAATATGTATATTTATAGATTTTTATGTCTTAAATCACCCAACATTACAAGTTTAAAAAAATAAGATTTGCTTAAAACGTCAAGTTTATATATATATATATATATAATTTTCCAGCTTTTTCGGAGGTTTTTCGGCCTACTTTGAGGCTGTTTTTGACCAAGCTCCAAAATGTTTTAGACTTTGGTTTTCTAGGACATTAAACTACTATATACAAAGGATTTTTAGAATCAAGAACGGCCATTTTTCGAGTTGTTTAGGTTGGTGAAAAATCTCGTTAAAAACGCTATGTTGGCCATTTTTGAGCTGTCAAACTTTCGGTTTCTCAAATAGTTTCTGGAGGTCTTAAACTTCAAAATAAATTATGAAAAATTGCAGATCTATAGTTAAGACATAGATCTAACTTTTGAGACAAGAATCAACTCATTTCGTTGAGTTATGAATTAGTTATGATTTTTCAAAGTCGATACAAATATTCTGCCGAAATTCCGTAGTTTATAAATTTACAACAATTTATGATTCTTGTTGTTTATTCAAAGACTACTTGTATAAAAGTTATAAAAGTTATATAACCACATATATATCACATGTTTTCATAATATTAACATGTTTATAATGTGTTCATATATTCATATGCACATTTAAAGAAATAACTAAAAATAAAAACTAGAAACTTATAAACTTGAGTTTTTATGAAACTTGTTGTTGTTGGTGATTATATATATTTTGCTAGACTTATATAAACATAAACATAAGATGAAATAAGCTAGTATTTACTTACTTTGATGTGTTAGAGGAATGAAAATGAGTAGAAGACTTGAGCTTGAAAGAGTTGCACAAGAAATTCTCCTTGAACACTTGAAGAACAAAAAGATTTTTGAGGTGTTGTGTGTGTGCTTTGTGGCCGGACCAAGAGAAAAGAAAAGAGAGTTTTAGACTTTGAAGGTGTGAGAAAAATGAATGGTAGTGATCTCTATTTATAGGGAAAAAGTTGGTCTTTCAAAGAGTGGAGATAGAGTGTAAGATCACCATTGAAATGAAAGGGGAGTGGCATTGGAAGATTTGATGTTGAAAGGGTTATGGAGTTTGAGTAAAAAAATTTATTTCTCATAGTCCTTGTGTCCTTCCTAGGGGTGGCCGGCCTTTAGGCCATAATTATATGTATTTTTTTTTGTATAAGTGTATTTAGAATGTATTTAGAATGTATTATTGTATTTCCCTTTTCTTGTAAATTCAAAATACTTTTTGAATGCATTGTTTTAATGAATTGTTTTTGTCTTGCATAATTAATGTTAAGTAATTGTATTAGTGTATGATTAGTGTTACTAATCATAATTTAATTACGTACTTAGTTGAATTAATCCCTCATATCGTAAATTGATCGGATTAATTGATTTCCCGATTCATCGCACCGATGAATTTGATTCTAATTGAGTTGAGTCTTCTAATAAGCCTTGTTAATTACTTGATTAAGTTCTAATGACTATTGATTAGGCTATAATTGACTATTAAATGTGGATTAGGGCATCATTGCTAACCTCGTTTAGTGCCGGATGTTACATTCAATGGGACCGAAGGAGCTGTCGGATTAGTACAATGGTTCGAAAAGTTGGAATCCGTCTTTCGTGTTAGCGGATGCATAGAAGGAGACAAAGTAAAGTTTGCCACCCACACTCTGCAAGACAGTGCCCTGACATGGTGGAACTCATACACCCAGTCTGTGGGAATTGATGCAGCTTACCAACTCGCCTGGACCGAGTTGAAGCAGATGATGACCGATGGGTATTGCCCAAGGAATGAGTTACAGAAGATGGAGTCAGAGTTTTGGAATCTGGCAATGAAGGGAACGGATGTAGCCGGGTACACCAACCGATATCATGAACTAAGTATTCTGTGCCCTCAGATGGTGACCCCGGAGTACAAGAAAATCGAACGTTACATTTGGGGACTCGCTCCTCAAATTCAAGGTAATGTCACTGCCTCCAACCCATCCACCATACAGGATGCCATCAGGATGGCCAACAATCTAATGGATCAAGTGTCCCGGAGGAATGAAGCCAAAGCCGGGGAAAACAAGAGGAAGTGGGAAGACAAGTCCGGGAAGAACACTGGTTCGCAATTCAAGAAGCCCGAGACCATCAAGGCTTATGTAGCAGGAACTGAGTCAAAGAAAGGCTACACGGGTACCAAGACTTTCTGCACCCAATGCACCTTTCATCACAACAAGGGTCCCTGCCCAACTTGTGGAAAATGCAAACGTATTGGCCATATGACCAAAGACTGTAAGTTTGGAACCCCGGGTGTCAATGGCCGCAATCAAAGAGGCTGCTTTGAATGTGGAGTTACTGGGCACTTCAAGAGTGAGTGCCCGAAGTTGAGGAATGGTGGAGGAGCTCAGGGGAGAGCTTTTGTGTTAGGAGCAGGTGACGCTCGTCAAGATCCCCACGTAGTATCAGGTACATTTCTTTTAAATGACATTTACGCTTACGTACTCTTTGATACTCGCGCTGATAGGAGCTTTATATCTGATAAGTTTAGTAAGCAGTTGAATGCCGCTCCTTTTCCTTTAGACAACTCTTATACTATAGAACTGGCTGATGGTAAAATGATAGAGGCAAGTAGTATCATTAAGGAATGCACACTGAAGCTGGCAGATCATCCCTTTAAGATAGACTTAATGCCTATAGAACTCGGATGTTTTGATGTAGTAGTTGGTATGGATTGGTTGTCACACAATCATGCCGAGATTTTGTGTGGTAAGAAAGTGGTACGGATACCACTCCACAAGAAGAAATTCCTAACAGTCCAAGGAGAAAGAAAGAACCGACAGTTGAATGTCATATCCGGCCTAAGAACATTAAAATGCCTTAGGAAAGGTTGCCATGCAGTACTGGTACAAATTGCAGAAAAAGAGTCGGAGGAGAAGCGACTCGAGGATATTCCTGTAGTTTGTGACTATCCGAAGGTCTTCCCGGAAGATTTTCCTGGGCTTCCGCCAGCTAGGCAAGTAGAATTTCAAATCGATTTGGTGCCGGGAGCTGCACCGGTCGCAAGAGCCCCATATAGACTCGCCCCTTCTGAAATGCAAGAGCTATCCAATCAATTACAAGAGTTGATGGATAAAGGATTCATTCGACCAAGTTCCTCACCTTGGGGAGCTCCGGTCTTGTTCGTTAAAAAGAAAGACGGATCCTTCAGAATGTGCATAGACTACCGATAGCTAAACAAGTTAACGGTAAAGAACCGCTACCCTCTTCCCAGAATTAATGACCTGTTTGACCAACTACAGGGATCTAGCTTCTACTCTAAGATTAATCTGCGATCCGATTATCATCAAGTAAAGGTTCGAGAAGAAGACATTCCCAAGACAGCATTCAGAACTCGTTATGGACATTACGAATTCCAGGTAATGCCATTCGGTTTGACTAACGCACCAGCCGTATTCATGGACCTCATGAATCGATTGTGTAAACCGTATCTGGACAAATTTGTAATAGTGTTCATAGACGATATTCTCATCTATTCCAGAAATAAGGAGGAGCATGAACAACATCTCAAGCTGATCTTGGAGTTGTTAGAGAAGGAACAGTTATACGCCAAATTTTCAAAATGTGAATTTTGGTTGCGAGAAGTTAAATTCCTTGGACATGTGATCAACAGCCAGGGAATCCAAGTTGATCCATCAAAAAATCGAGGCCATAAAGAACTGGGCGACTCCTAGAACCCCTACGGAAATCCGCTAATTTCTAGGACTTGCCGGTTATTATAGGCGATTTATCGAAAACTTCTCAAAGATAGCGGGTTCCTTAACAGAGTTGACTCGGAAGGATGTAAAATATATCTGGGGTGAAGAGCAAGAAAAGGCGTTTCAGCAGTTAAAGCAAAGGTTGTGTAGTGCACCAATTCTGTCCTTACCTGAAGGGACTGAAAATTTTGTGGTCTACTGTGATGCCTCACACAATGGATTAGGTTGTGTGCTCATGCAAAGGGATAAAGTCATTGCTTACGCATCACGACAGCTCAAAATTCACGAGGTGAACTATACGACTCATGACTTGGAGCTTGGAGCAGTGGTGTTTGCTCTCAAAATATGGAGGCACTACCTATATGGAACTAAGTGCACGGTGTTCACAGACCATAAAAGCCTTTAGCATATTCTGAATCAGAAAGAGTTAAATATGAGGCAGCGTCGTTGGGTTGAACTACTTAGCGATTATGACTGCGAAATTCGTTATCATCCGGGGAAGGCGAATGTCGTGGCTGATGCCCTAAGCCGAAAGGAACGGGTTAAGCCATTAAGAGTCCGAGTTTTGGTCATGACTATACAGTCAAACCTAAACTCTCAAGTTCCCAAGGCACAAGAAGAAGCAGTCAAGGAGGGTAATCTACTGGATGAAGCCTTGAGAGGTATGGATAAGCAGTTTGAAATCAAGCCAGATGGATGTCGATACTTCATGGGCAGAATTTGGCTACCAAAACACGAAGGAGTAAGGAAGCTGGTAATGGATGAAGGGCATAAGACAAGATATGCTATTCATCCAGGGTCAGATAAGATGTACCACGACTTGAAGGGAATGTACTGGTGGCCAAACATGAAGGCTGACATTGCTACCTATGTCAGCAAGTGCTTAACATGTTTGAAGGTTAAAGCTGAGCACCATAAACCATCAGGATTGCTAGTTCAACCAGAAATACCCCAGTGGAAGTGGGAAAACATCACCATGGATTTCATCACCAAGTTGCCAAAGACTTCTGGAGGATATGACACTATTTGGGTGATCGTGGATCGACTTACCAAAACCGCACATTTCCTGCCAATCAAGGAGACTGATAAGATGGATAAGTTAACACGAATCTATCTTAAAGAAGTCGTCTCAAGACATGGAGTACCTGTATCAATTATATCAGACAGGGACAGCCGGTTCACATCAAGATTTTGGCAGTCATTGCAAGAAGCACTGGGTACACGTCTAGATATGAGCACGACCTATCACCCGCAAACGGATGGTCAGAGTGAAAGGACGATTCAAACTTTGGAAGACATGCTAAGGGCATGTGTCATCGATTTTGGCAAAAGTTGGGACAGGCACCTGCCATTAGTCGAGTTTTCCTATAACAACAGCTATCACTCGAGCATTAAGACCGCCCCATTCGAGGCACTCTACGGGCGAAAGTGTCGATCACCTCTCTGTTGGGCTGAAGTAGGAGATAGTCAGATCACTGGACCTGAGGTCATCCAGGAGACTACAGAAAAGATAGCCCAGATTCGTAATCGATTAAAGATCGTGCGGGATCGACAGAAAAGCTATGCCGATGTTCGACGGAAGGATTTGGAATCTCAAGATGGAGATCAAGTAATGTTAAAAGTCTCGCCTTGGAAAGGCGTAATCCGTTTTGGGAAACGGGAAAAACTCAATCCTCGTTATATCGGACCCTTCAAGATCACCAAAAGAATTGGCCCGGTAGCTTACCGACTCGATCTGCCCCCAGAGCTTAGTAACGTTCATAATACCTTCCACGTGTCCAATCTTAAGAAGTGTCTGGCTGAAGAATCACTCGTTATACCCATGGACGAGCTGGAGTTAGACGATAAGTTGAACTTCATTGAGCAACCTGTAGAAATAATGGACCGAGAAGTCAAGAAACTCAAGCACCGTCGGATCCCGATAATAAAAGTCAGATGGAACTCTAAGCGAGGTCCTGAATTTACGTGGGAACGCGAAGATCAGTTCCGGGAAAAATACCCTCACCTGTTCTCAAATACTCAAGCAGTGGAGATCGAACACGAGCTAATTTCGGGACGAAATTCCCTTAACAGGGGGAGACTGTAACATCCGGCACTAAACCAGGTTAGCAACAAAGCCCAAATCTGTATTTAATAGCCAACTATAAGCTAATCAGTGGTCATTAGAAATTAATCAAGTGATTAACAAGGTTTATTAGAAAAATTCAACTCAATTAGAATCAAATTCATCGGTGCGATAAATCGAGAAATCAATTAATCCGATCAATTTGCGATATGAGGGATTAATTCAACTAAGTACATAATTAAATTATGATTAGTGACACTAATCAAACACTAATACAATTACTTAACATTAATTATGCAAGACTAAAACAATTCATTAAAACAATGCATTCAAAAGTATTTTTAAATTTCAAGAAAAGGGAAATACAAGAATACATTCTAAATACATTTATACAAAAAAAATAAAAATACACATAATTATGGCCTAGGGGCCGGCCACCACCATAGTACAACCTCCAATTTCACTTCAATGATTTAATAGAAAGTTCCATGCTCAATCAACATCAAGTCTTTCACCTTTTTGCACCATGCTTGGCTAGATTTTCACTCCACCTCCCATTCTCTTCATCATTTCACCTTGCTTTCTTTGCTTATAAATAAGACCCCAATTCTCCTCTCATTTCCACACTTGCAACATCAAAGAAATCCTCTCTTCCTCCCTCTCTCAATCCCGGCCACAAGGGCCACACACACACCACCTCAAAATTTCTTTTGTTCTTCAAGTATTCAAGGAGAATTCTTTGTGCAACTCTTTCAAGACCAAGACTTCTACTTATTTTCATTCCTATAATTCATCAAAGTAAGTAAATACTAGCTTATATCATCTTATATTTATGTTTATATAAGTCTTGCATAATATATATAATCACCTACAACAACAAGTTTCATAAAAAAACTCAAGTTTATAAGTTTCTAGTTTTTTTTTTTAATTTATTATTATTATTATTTTAAGTTGTTTCTTTAAATGTGCATATGAATATAAAAACACATTATAAACATGTTAATATTATGAAAACATGTGTTATATATGTGTTATATAACTTTTATAACTTTTATACAAGTAGTCTTTGAATAAACAAGAATCATAAGTTGTTTTGGGAAACCGAAAGTTTGACAGCTCAAAAATGGCCAACATAGGGTTTTTAACGAGCTTTTTCACCAACCTAAACATCTCGAAAAATAGCCGTTCTTGATTCTAAAAATCCTTTGTATATAGTAGTTTAATGTCCTAGAAAACCAAAGTCTAAAACATTTTGGAGCTTGGTCAGAAACAGCCTCAAAGTAGGCCGAAAAACCTCCGAAAAAGCTGGAAAATTATATATATATAAACTTGACGTTTTAAGCGAATTTTATTTATAAGCTTGTAATGTTGGGTGATTTAAGACATAAAAATCTATAACTATATATATATCATCATATATTGGAGATATTAAGCCCTTATTATCATTTAGGACCCGTTTAATCTCGCTCGGTGCATCATCCGTCACTTTACGCTAAAAAGCACTTTACGCTAGTTTTTACCATCACACGCTCGGTGAGTTCTCATAGCCCCTATTTTCACACGGTTATGTTTTGGGGATGAAATACATGCTTCGTTTTTGTACGGACACGGAAATATCTTCATTTCTATTATGTATTACACATGTGGTTCCATTAGTCCTGATATCATGAACCGTTAATTGCATTTATTTGTAAGCGCGAATATATTGTGGATAGATCTATTGGGAGTCATGACCCCCACTCGGGTTAGTCGGGTTGGCTAACAGCGGGTGCATATATATTCAACACACGGTATTACGTATGGGAATACTGCACAGGGCAAACTCATTTTAAATTAAGCTTCGGTTGCATGATGGTTTATATGTAATACATAACAAGAAATTTATGATTTTATAAATTCAATCTCTATTATTGTTGTCCATACAAGTCAGATTTACATGTAAACCTATGAGCTCACCAACAATTTTTGTTGACGTATTTTAGCGTGTATTTTCAGGAAATTACGGCAAGTAAGCCTTCGGACGTATTTTACTTTCAAGCTTCCGCATCCATGGAGTCGCATGCATATTCAATTTAACGGAGATTTAGCTGCATTATTTTGGATATTTTTATTATGTAATTAAATCTCTGTAATTGTGCGAACTACATTTCTCATATCAGACTATGTAAAACATTACTATGCTTTAAAGCTTTAACGATGTATTTTAAAAACGTCCATATAGTGGTCGTTCATTATGATTATGGTTACGCTTCCGCACTCGTCACACCTCGCTGCCAACCGGGGTAGCAGGGTGTGACATATATTGTGTATATAAATAGAAGTTTATTGTAATGTTGAGAGGTACGTAGCTTGGACAGAAGACAATACAGATCTAGAGAAGAATTGCTTAGCAAGTCAAGAAACCCCAATGTAATATTCTCTCTATTAATCATTCAATAGATTGTGTTGATAATTGTTGTTATTGTTCATATTGATTGTTTGTATGTGATTGAATTGCATGAAAAATGAATTATCAATTGGTATCAGAGCCAGGTTTGGCCGATTTTTTGAGTGAATTTGAATTTGATTTTCGAAAAAGATGAACACTGTTACATTCAAGTTTTTTCAGAAATTTGAAAATCATCAAAGGGTTTTAATTGGTTGGATGATATGATCAGAAAGTTGGATCGAGTGTGTTATTTTTGAGACGAATATGATGATATAAAACTCAAATCATAATTCAAAACACACAGAATTTAATTGAGATTTTTTGAATTTTTTTAAAAAAGTTGTGTTCTTCACGTTTTTGTCAAATCTTGGACTTTTGATCTGAAATTAGCCAAATTTGTTTCACAAAAGTTGTTTCTGTATGAAAAACGCACACACGATCATAATTTGAGCTCATTTGGTGAATTTTTATTGAAAATTATGTTTTTTAAACTTGGTTTTATGAGTTTCTGTTATAACTCGAATATAACTGTTTTTCAAGTAATAATCGAGTTTTAGAAAGACTAAATCGAGTTTCAAGCTTCATTTATTCGAGTTTCAAGCTTCATTAATCGAGTTTCAAGATGTATCATTCGAGTTGCAAGATAATATCATTCGAGTTTGTTACCAAGTACTTCGAGTTTTGCTGTGAGTCATTCGAGTTTTAAATAGGCTGATTCGAGTTTCAGTGCTACATCACCCAAGTTTCATTTGTAACTTAATCGAGTTTAGTTAAGGCTTATTCGAGTTTCAAGTAGTTTTTATCGAGTTTCAAGCTACTTCATTCGAGTTTTGAGCTACATCAATCGAGTTTGATTATTATACATTCGAGTTTCATCCCATATCATTCGAGTTTTGACTATTTGACCTTTGCTGCTTAAATTGATCATAACTTTTGACTGGAACATCGTTAGACAGCCTACCATACGCCAAAACGAAGCTTAAACCAAGATCTACGATTTCTAGAATCGGCAAAGCCGGGTGCCGGTTCGGTAAATTTTCGAGGCCCAATTCCACTCAAGAAAAGAGTTACGGGCATTTTTCTACAGAAAATCTAAAATTTCAACGTCAAAAAGTCAAATCAGAGCTGATTTTTAACAAATTAATCATTCAAGATTCATTTTTCTTCAATCAAGATTCATTCAAATTTTCATAAGTCCATAAAAGATCTTGGAAGTTCATTTTTCTGCAATTCATAATGGAATATGAAAAATTTTCAAAGACTGAGCTGATTGTAAAACTTATTGAATCGGAAAAGATTCGTAAGAACAATTATGATATCCTCGTTCAGTTAAATACAGATAAAGCTTTGGCTTTACGTGATGTAAGAATACTGAACGAAGAAATTCAAATCTTAAAAGAGGAATTAAAAACTCAGAGCTTAAAAGATAAGCAAAAGTCCGAGAGTTGTGCTTATCAGTTAAAAATATATGCTTTAAAAAAAAATTTGAAGAGGAGAAGTCTGAGCTTATTGCAAAACTTACTGAATCTGAAAAGATTCGTAAGAACAATTATGACATTCTTGTTCAGTTAAATACTGATAAAGCTTTGCCTTTACGTGACGTACGATTACTGAACGAAGAATTTTTGAGCTTAAAAGACAAACAAAGTTCTGAGAGTCCTGTTCTTAATTTGAAAATATCTGAGTTGAATAAAGAACTTGATGAGCTTAAACAAGAGAATTTTCAAAATACAACTCAACTAAAATGTCTTGTGTCTGAAAGATCTGAGCTAAACAAAAAAGTTAAGGATCTTGAAGATACACTTTCTAAGACAAAACAAACTGATCAAAATTGTATTTTAAACAAAACTGAAGAAATTTTTGCTCTTCAACAAGAGTTGTCTTTAACTAAAGATTTGATTGAGAATGAAAGACACGAGTTCTTACTTAAAGAATAAGATTTTAAATCAAAATCTGAATTGTTTGAAGATGAAAGACAAATGTTCTTTATCAAAGAGCAATCTTTTAAATCTGATTACCACTCATTTGATCATGACAGAAATTCAAATTTAGTCATCATCAAAAGTTTGGAAGATCAGATACTTCATCTTACAAAACAATTACATGTTTTTACTTCATCAACTGAATCAGAGGTTAAGACCCCTTCTTCAGTGTGTTTAAAATCCAATGTTGATCAATCTGGTTTGTCTTCTGAAAGTGAAGTGAATCTAAATAACTCTGCTAAGTTTGATTCATCTTTAGATCTGAAACTTAAGTATCTTCTCAAGATACATAAAGGCAAAGACAAAATCATTGAACAACTTCCGGTTAAGATTTACACAGGTGAATCTTCAAAGCCTAATGTTTTTAAAGTTTTTGAAAATACTGGTCCGTCTAATCAGAAAACATTTTCAAAGAAAACGACCACGTATTACCAAAAACATGCCAGAACCGGACAGTTTTTCAGGAAGAAGAGTTCAGAAAATTCTAATCATTCAAAGTCAAGTTTCTTTAGACACTCAGATATTAAATTTTCAAATACTCGAAGAAATTTGTTTTCTACTTTTGAAAGAGAAGAGGATAATTATAATCTGCATTGGGTATCTAAACCAAAGTACCAGTGGGTACCAAAACCCAATTTAAATTGGGTACCCAAAAGTACTAACAAGTCTGGATCCAAATCAGTTTGGATACCAAAGACATCTTGAGTTTACAGGTTACACAGGCTTCTCATTACAACAGACTAGAACCCGGGCTTCATTTCAAGAGGCTTCCAGATTATTACAGACTAGAACCCGCTCTTAAATTCCAAAGGTTTCTACTTACATCAGAGTAGAACCCGAGCTTCAATTCAAATGGCTCCTGCTCATTTCAGTTCAGGACCCAAACCTTAATGAAATGTTTTTTTACTTCTCAGTACCGAACCAGAGCTAAAGGCTTTCAGTTAATTCAGACTGAAACCCAAGCTTCCGTCGATTAGAACCCGAGTCTGAGAGACAAATCTTACTGGAATTCCTGCACTGAATTTAACTCCGAAGCTGAAATTGACAAAGAGGAAGTTTTATTTTCATAATTTTTTTGCTCCTGTTTACTTTCGATGAGTTGACTAACTTTTTGTGCTTATTTCCAGGGGGAGTTTCAGATACTTTGACGATGATATTTTTCAAAACCTGTGTGTGCTTTTTCACGAAAATATTTGAAACACACATAAAAAGAAGTTTTGAGCTGAAAACAATTTTTTTTTTCTGATCTACAATTCTATCATTGAGATTAATTGATCTACTCTCTTTGAATTTCATAATCTCATTTCTTCTAAGATTTTCTTCATTTGTCTCCCATGTATTCTGAATTCTCCCAATCATTTCCATATTCTCCCTTATGCTAATTCTTTCATGAAAATCTGATTCTTTTCATATCATATATCAGATTTTCCATTTCATTCTGATATCTCCCAACTCATCATGCCCCAAATACATTCTAGATTTTATCTTCTAATTCTAATAATTGTTTGTATGAAATTCCTTGAGCTGAAATGCTTAAGATTATATCTGCTGACTCCGATTATGCACCTAACTGTGAGATAGACATAAATATCGCTTCTATGGTCTAACCAAAACCGGAAGACCTACCCAAGAAGCAAACCAACAGTAGTTTGTGCGAGTGAGGGTTCTTTAGGTCTATTAGTTGAGAAGTGTCAGTTATCACGGGATACTGACAGGGTCGAGCAGAGAAAAAATATAAATGAGAGGGATATATTGAAAGGAGATGGTGGTGCATCAGGTCATGCTTTCACTATAAAGCTGATTGAATTTATTTCTGAAAAGTGAGCCGGAGGGAGCTTAGTTGAAAAATGCTGAGAGCTGAGCGTTGGGAACAGATTTAAAGAAAAGACAATCCTATCTACACTATGTCTGCTGGGTAAACCACATAATCTATCAAGCCCTAGACGACTTGATATTGAAAAAGACGTCATGGACCCAGTGACGCATGCACTTAACCCCACCAACCACTTAGATTCCTGTATCAATAATCACGGAGATATTGCATATTTCTATCGATATATCATTTGGATATTATTGATATTGAAACAAGGATGACATTTGCTCCGGTCTCCGACTTCAGTTGATGCACATTGTGTCTAGAGCTAATTATATACACTTTTAGGACACATCGAGTGTAACAGTCTGCGTGACTATAAACTGCTAGTCCAAAGTGACTAAGCCGGAACAAATAAGAGTGATTCTTTTATGATAAAGGATTTCACGATAACTATTTGGAAATTCTACCAGTGTTAACATCACGCCAGCGCTGAACGTAGGTCACATAGATTATGTCTATTGTGCAAACAGGAATACTATGTGGACCTGGAATCTTTATTTAACAAAATGAATGTGTTTCATTTTCCCCAAAGTTGAAAAGCTTTGTTTTTGTTCTGAAAAGTTATAGTATCAATTCGATGGGGAGTGAAATTTTTGAGGGGGAGTGAGATAGATTGTTTAGTATTTGGGGGAGAGGATATCAGTTTAAGGGGGAGATAATCAATGTATTATATTTCTAAATTGTAATTGTTGTTGTATTTCATCTACTGTAATATTCGATGAATCAATGTCTCTGGATATTTTGCATGATGTTCATATTTCTCATGATCATCATGAGGGGGAGAAAAGCTAAAGTTTAGAGACAACTGTTGAGTAGTTTGAAGACAACCGGAGACAATTGCTCAATCATATCAAGACAATTGATCAAGGGAAAGAATCGAGAGCTATTCATGATTCAAGGGGGAGTCTGCTATCAAGAAAAGAGAAAGTCAGAGAAGAAGAGATGTGAAGTTCAGAGAGAGACAATGAAGAAGAAATTTTTATCTGAAGATTCAGAGATTGAAGAGAAGAGAGACAGAGTTTTGAAGTCTCAGAAAAGATCAAAGAAAAGAAGAAGATTCAAGAAAAGAATTGAATTGTATGTGATTGAATTGTATGAAAAATGAAAAATGAATTATCACATCCACATATAATGACGAGTTGGTGCAAATCCGGAACCCAAAAACTTTGGGGAATCTTTCATTCTATTGTAATCACTTTCATAAATGGCTTTGTACTGTTTCTTATTTCTACGTAACTCATCTAATATTCCCGATGAACTACAGACCATTCACATTGATGTCGACCTATAGCAACTACTACTGATTGAAAACCACAATTTTATCATCTTCAACACCTTCTATGTCGACAACATATTGTTGAGGGCGTGTTTACGTTTACTTAGTCTTATTGATGGCAGATTGCGATATACATATTCGATGTGCCTTAGTGGTTGACAGAACATGTTTAAAATATATACATATTCGTTGAACGTGTATTTATTAACCTATGTGACACTTTTATTTTGCTTTTTTCTATCTTATTTTTAATTGATGCATATTGTAATTTTATTATATCTGCCATTGATTCGACTATTTTATCTAACCTATTATGCGACGAGTTCAACATACTTTTTAAGTGCACATGCACACTCTCCACTCTGTTAGTTGTATTATTATCAAATGTTAAATATTTATCACACCAAACAAATACAAACCTCTCTTCGTATGTGTCCAGCTAATTGTTATTTACGTACGTAAGTACGCGACTTGAAACTGTTTAAAAATATTATTTTAAAATCAAAATAAATATAAATAACATATCATTTAAAATTAAAATAATAATAATGGTATCTTGGTTGTCAGACAAAGATTGTTGTAGACGAATGTAATTATCCAAATATATTTCTATTGTTGGAGATTTTATCAACATATTTTATACGTGGTTAAAAGAATTCCAACCTTGTAAAGATAAAAAAAGGCTTGCAATTCTTTAAAATGTCACCTACACAATAATTTGTTGGACTCCAGAAACACGATAACACATGCATTCATTAGAGCCAACTCCCGATCCGTAGCAATCACGTTTAGATAAACATCAAGTCTCAACCCAACTTTAGTTGATTCAAAGCCAAAACGTAATTTGTATATCTTTCTTTATTCATTACAACAAAACCAATACAAAATGTTGTGTTGGTTGAAGTCACGCCAACCATTTCTAAAAGTAGCATATTATATATGTAAAATATTTAACAAAAAATTAATTCTTAAAACTTTTATATAAAAATGTTTGCTATAAGTATGCTTTTATTTTATATATGTATGTCTCTATTTCAAAATTTATATATGTCAATCTTAAATTTTAGAACTCTTTTTCTATAATATTAAATCCATAGTTGTGATAGTTTCAGGGGTTAGTTTGTAATAAATGAAACTTAGTTTTGTGGCTAAAGTGTAAAGAAAGAAACTTTGATGTAATGGGTCAAAAACTTTAAAGTCAACCAATGGGTTATAGAGTTTGAGTCCATGTATGTTCCTTTGTTTATAAGTAGTTTATGTTTAGGGGTTTTTAATGTACGTACGCAAGAATCATATGGTTAATCTTTTGGAATTATCAGACTTTAACTTTCGTATTAACATTGCTAAGGTATTCATCTTGTTCATAGTATATTCAAATTGTTCTTCATATTCTTGGTGAATGTATAATATTGTTGATGTCTTTAATAAATCTGGAAAGTACAATTGGTATCAAAGCTAAAGGTTGGTTTTAAAGTGTTTTTTTATATTGTTTCATGCTAATTTTCGTATATTATATGCTTATATTAGTGATCTGAAACATTTTTTCTTTGGAAATTTTTTAGTGTTCTTGGTTGTTCTTCGGAAAACGCGTCTGTTTGATCTTTAAAGTCAATTTTTCTTATATGTTTGTGCTTAAATCTAGTTTGATATTATATTCCTTCGGGTGAACATCAATCTGTTTAATCATAAATTCATGAAGAAAGATTTTTGATCTTAAAATCATTCAGATTCGTGCTTTAATATTGTTTTTTAAAATTCCTTAAATATTTCAAAAATATCATCTGTTGAAATTTCTTAGTGTTATCTGAAAGTTACAACTTTCGGATCTCATTAGTGAAACATCTAATCACAAATTTTTTTTCTGTATATTTATTGACTTTCAGCACCATCAGAGAGTTACAACTCTCGGATCATTGTTCTAAGATTCCAAATTTCTAAGTCTTCAAGGCACATCCGAGAGTTACAACTCTCGGAACACTCTTCACATCCAACAGAGGACTTAAATTTTTTAAGTCTTATAAATTTCTTGTTTCATCTGAGAGTTATAACTCTCGGGTATCAAGTGCTCATCAAAAATTTAAACTATTTACTAAGTATACATTCATTCGAAAGTTACAACTCTCGGATAAAGCTTTATCCGAGAGTTACAACCTTCTATCCACACTTACAATATTTCAAGACTTAACATTTTTGTTGCCCATTGTTAAATATTTCTAAGCACTTACCAACCATGATCACAAAGAAGCTTTCAACATGAAGCACGACACTCTAGCTATGGGATAAGATGTTAGGCCTCCAACGCTATACTGGGGAAGATATACTCTGTGGAAATCCCAGTTCATTGACTTCATTGAAAGGCATGACTTAGCAGATGACATCCTTGACTCTATTTATAATGGACCAGCAGAATTCGACAAACATTACCGCCAGATGTTGATTCAAATATCGAAGCCAAGGAAAAGGCCATCTACACACCTGCACAAATCCAACGTAAAAAGGCTAATAGGATTGCCCGTTCATTTAACATCTAGCCTGTTCTGGATGAGATTTATATTAGCATAGATTGTTTTAAGACTGCAAATGAAATGTGGAAAGAGACTGAGCGTCAGATGCAAGGAAACGATCGAAATGCAAATCAAAGAGAGGCATATGCACTAAACAAGTATGATATGTTTTCTGCAAAGGACGGAGAATTGTTAGAAGATACCTAGCACCATTACGTTAATGAATTAACTCCGTAAGAATGGCGTTCAAAAATCACATGTTGAATTGAACAGAAAGTTTTTAAATCCTCTAAAACTTGAATGGAAATAGTTTGTGTGGCTGATTAGGGAAATCAATGATATCAGTATTCATGACTGTTGGGAAATATTCTAAGTATGTCAAGCTGTTAGTTAGATTTCTCAGACTGTTAGTAGAATTTCTGTGTAATTACAAAGTTCAAGCTGTTAGTTGAGTAAGTTCGAGCTGCCAGTTCAAAAGTTCAAGCTGCCAGAGTTAAATGTTCAAGCTGCTCAACTTCAAGCTGCTCATCAGATAAAGTTCAAGCTGCTCAACAGTTTAACAAACACAAAGTGCTGAAATTCAGGAAGAGATTTATATTTGAAGATTCAAGCATATCTACTACCAGAGAAATCAGAGTCCCTCAAGGAAACAAATCAGAAAGGCTTTATAAATAGATAGAATAGGTTTTTCTATTGTAAGTCTGCACGTACAAGTTTTTTTTTTTTGTTTTTTTTGTTTTTTTGATTCAATTGTAATTGCTTTCTGATTAAGTTTCTCAAGCCTCTAAGGTTGTAAAACCCTAAGAACAGTCTGTGTTCTTCATCTAATCAAACAGATTAGAGGTGATTGTAATCATTGAGTTTGGCAATACAAAAGATTTGATTATATTTATGTGTTATTTGTTCTGAAAGCTTTTCTTAAAACAATTAAGTGTTATTCCGCAAACTTCTTAATTGGACTTTGATTCAATATAAGGTTATTGGTTTACACTCTGATTTATTCAAGTTAATCTTAGGTAGTGATTTTTGAATCCTGACAAGTGGTATCAGAGCCACAGGTTTTTCTTTGTTTTTAAAGTCAGAAGCTTTCTTTTAAAACTTTTATTTTTCTGCAATGGATCAAATTTGATAATAGCAGTAGTGGATCTGGGCAAGGACTCAAAATGCCTATGCTCAAACCCACTGAGTTCGAGATGTGGAAACTTAGGATTCAACAGCACATTCAATTCATTGATTACGCCATATGGGAAGCTGTTGAATATCCTCCTGTAGTTGATCTCGGAGTAGATGCTGAAGGCAAGCCAATAAAAACACCTCCAAAGACTGAACTTGAAAGAAATGCTAGAATGAATGAAGTAAAAGCTCTTACTCTCTTATAGATAGCCATTCCTAATGCTTATCAACATCAGTTTAAAAAGTTCTATACTGCTCATTCTCTTTGGATTGCTTTAGAAAAAAGATTTGCTGGCAATGCCAGCACCAAAAGGAATCAAAAGGATCTTCTAAAAGAGCAGTATGAAAACTTTTCTGGTGGCAAGAATTAAAATCTTACTCAGATTTTTGACAGGTTTAATAAGCTGATAAGTGAATTGGAGAGTGCCAAGGTCAGCTTGGATCAAGATGAAGTAAACAGAAAATTCCTTAGATCACTTGGTGAAGAGTGGACAGTCTATGCTGCTCAATGGAGAACCAAAGATACTCTTTATGAAATAGATTTGGATGATCTTTACAACAGCCTGAGAGTGTTTGAAACTGAGATTGAAAATAAAAAGAAATCTTTTTCTTACAATCATAACACTGCTCTGCTGTCATCAGCATTTACTGATACATCTAACTGTTGTGATTCCTTTTATGGTAACTCTACTGAAGTTCATTATGAAGCTTTTGTTGCAAGTGATGGACTGTTTGCTCTAAATGCTGAAGATTTAGAACAAATCCATCCAGATGATTTAGAAGAGATGGACTTGAAATGGCAGCATGATATGTTGACTATGAGGGCCAAAAGATTTTTCAAAAGAACTGGCAGACCAAACTTTCAAGCCAGACCAGAAGGCAAACCAGCATTTGATAAATCAAAAGTTGAATGCTTTAAATGCCACAAGCTTGGACACTTTGCCAGAGAATGCAGATCCCAAGGTCAACAGCCACCAAGACCCCAGCAAACTAATCAAGCTTCATCATCACAAGCTCTTGTCTCTCAAGAAGACAATGTGTTTGACTGGAGTGATCAGACAGAAGAAGAGCTTCAAAATCAAGCTCTTATGGCAGAAACATCTAATGCCACTTCCATTGAACTACCATCCGAGGTAAATGCTAAACTCTGCCCTTAAACATGCAAAAATATGGTTAAAAAGTACAGAGATCATAATGAGAGCATGTGCAAAACTTTAGATAAGATGGAAGAAAGGAGATACGAGTACATGCAGGCTATAGAAGATCTTGAAAAACAGACCAATGACTATAAGGATAATGAGATTCAGATGGGATATGATAGAACATATCATGAGTTGGAGAAAAAGGAACTAAATAAGAAAATAGAGACCCTAAATAAGAAACTAGATGAGGCTGAACAGAAGGTGTTAGAAGCTAACGAGAAAATAGAATCAGTTAATATAGATTTAGGAAGCTTCAAACTGGCAAATCAAAAGCTAGAACACCTAATGGAGGTTCAATTTAAAGATAGGGTAAAATCTCAACTCAATCCCAAAGAAGGTATAGAATACAGAGCCACTCCACCCCCATACAACAACAAATACATTCATCCCATGAGTGAAGTTACTGATAGGCTTGTTAATGAACCATTAGATGAGATAATGACAACTATAGATCCTATCCTTGAAAACAGTCCTGAATCTAAAGAAGATCTGATTCCGAATAAAGGTTGTGAGTGTAAAGAAGTTGAGAGAGAACTCAAAACAATGAGTGCACCTATAGAAACCCCTGCTTCCAGTTTCATCAAAAACCTCAGTGAGATAGGAAAAGAGAAGATGAGTGTTTGCAATAATGCTTCACATGTTTCTGTACCTTCTAACTGTAACATTGCATCTTCCTCAAAAACCAATAAAAGGGGTAAAACTGTTCCCATATGCACATGCCAAAAGCATGGTGTCCTAAATTTTCCCACACAACAGCAGGTAAGGGGAAATCAAAGGAACAAAAACCAGTTATGGTCTACCAGAACTGGTTCTCCAATCAAAGCAGTCAAAAGATGTTTCCATTGTGGCATGAAAAACCATTTGGCTAGAAATTGTCTATATAAACCATCTGTTGCAAAACAGACTGTGATTCAAAAACAGGCAATTGTTAAAAACTCAAAAATTTTAAAGGCCAAATCACTTGTTACACCAGTTCCAAAGAAGACAGTTGACCACAGGTACTTAAAAGTCAACAAAAGACAGCCTACACACCAAAAACAAGTTTTAGCAAAATCCAAAACAAACATTAAAAAGGTATGGTGTGTTAAAGGCAAAAACACAGATCAAACTGCTGATGCAAGTGTTGAGACTGTTAAGTCTAAAGTTGGAACTGGTAGTGCAAATTCTGAAGCTGTTAGCACTAAAAATCCAGTTCAAACTGCTAAGTCTAAAACTGGAACTGGTAGTGGATCTTTTGAGACTGATAATGAAAATGTTGGAAAGAACACCTGGATACCTCATGTCATAACTAAATATTCTGCACAAAATCCACCAGTGGATCTCACTAAGTATAAAAAGACACAAACAGTGTTTAGTTATGTCAATGCATAAGGACAACCCAAAACCAACTTGGTTTGGGTTTACTCCACTACTAATTAAGCTTTCATTTGTGCAGGGCACCCACAGGATCCAACATAAAACATGATGGCATATGGATAGTGGATGCTCTAGGCACATGACAGGCAATTCTGAATGCTTGTCAAATTTAAAAAGCTTTGAAGGAGATTTGTTGCATTTGGTGGAAATTCCAAGGGAGGCAAGGTAACAGGTAAGGGTACTGTTAAAGCAGGCAATATGATCTTCAATGATGTTTTGTATGTTGAACAGCTGAAGTATAATTTACTAAGTGTGTCTCAAATCTGTGATAAACAAAATATTGTTCTATTTACACACTCTGAGTGTATTGTCATTTCAAAAGATTTTAAAATCCCTGAAAATCTTGTTTTACTTAAAACACCAAGAAAGGACAATGTCTATTGTTTAGACACAGATCTTTCGACAAAATCAAACACTTTAAGCTGTTTGATATCCAAAGCATCATCTAATGAGTCTGCTCTTTGGCACAGAAGGATGTGTCACATGAACTTCAAATCTATAAATGTTTTAGTCAAAAAGAAGTTGGTAAGAGGTTTACCACAAAAGGAGTTCATATGTGATGATCATTGTGTAGCATGCCTCAAAGGCAAGCAACACAAAACTTCTCATAAGGCTAAAGAAATAAATTCAATCTCATCTGCTGTTCATCTTATTCATATGGATCTCTTTGGTCCAACATCTGTTTTGAGTTTGAATAAAAGAGCTTACTGTTTAGTCATTGTTGATGATTTCACCAGATTTACATGGGTTTACTTTCTTAGGACTAAGGATGAAACTGCTGAGCTAGTCAAATCCTTTATCCTTAAGATAGAAAACCAATCCAACTTAAAAGTTAAGATGATCAGGTCAGACAATGGAACTGAGTTTAAAAATCAAATCCTAAACAGTTTCTGTGAGTCTAAAGGTATTGCAAGGCAATATAGTGCACCTAGAACCCCACAACAAAATGGTGTAGCTGAAAGGAAGAATAGAACTTTAATAGAGGCTGCTAGAACCATGCTAGCTGATTCCAAACTGCCAATGACCTTTTGGGCAGAGGCAGTCAATACAGCTTGCTATGTGCTAAATAGAGTTCAGATTGTTCAGTCACAAGGGAAAGCTCCATTTGAGTTATTCCATCACAGAGTTCCCTTAGTAGCCTTTCTAAAATCTTTTGGTTGTTCATGCACCATTCTGCACACTAAAACTCACTTAGGAAAGTTTGAAAGCAAAGCTGAAGAATGTTTCTTTGTAGGTTACTCTACTCAAAGCAAAGCCTATAGAGTATATAGCAGTGTGTCTAAAACTATTGAAGAAAGTGCCAATGTTGAGTTTAATGAAAACACTGCTAATGTCAGAGGCACTGATCCTGATTGGTTGTTTGACTTAGATTCACTAACCAATTCTCTGAGCTTTGCTGAGTATACTGCAGGAACTGATGAAGACAATGTTGAAACTGCCAACACAAACTCTCATGCTGGTCACACAAACATTCAAGCTGTTGGCACAAAATTTCAAACTGTTGAAGATTCTGATAAATGGGATGAGTATATTGTACTACCACTTCTATCTTGTGACCCACCAGGGGTACTGAATGCTCAACATGATACAAATCTAGACTATGAAGTGCCAATCCCAAGTACTGAGGTAACAGCTCCATCCAATGGGGAAACAGTCCCATCTTCTGGTCAAGCTGTTCCTGAAGCAGAATCGTCCAGTGGTCCTGAAGGAGATGATACAAATCTGGAAACATTATTTCAGACAGAAAGAGAACCCACACTCAGGGTTCACAAGTATCATCCTCTCAATCAGATAATGGGAGACCACGTACACCTGTGCAGACAAGGGCAATGGTTCACAAGGAGTCAACTGATGCTGAGTAAGCAGTTCCTGAATTCAGTCTAGCTGCCTTTGAACATGCATGCTTTATGTCACAATTAGAACCTAAGAAGGCATCTGAGGCTCTGAAAGATCCGTCTTGGATTGAGGCAATGCAAGAAGAAATTCTGCAATTCAAGAGTCAGAATGTATGGACTCTAGTTGACTTACCTAGAGGAAAGAGAGCAATTGGTACAAGATGGGTCTTCAGAAACAAGAAGGATGAGAGAGGGATAGTAATCAAGAACAAAGCAAGATTGGTAGCACAAGGATACACTCAAGAAGAAGGAATAGATTATGATGATGTCTTTGCCCCAGTAGCAAGGATAGAAGCCATCAGACTGATCCTAGCTTATGCCAGCTTCAAAGGGTTCAAAGTGTACCAAATGGATGTGAAATCTGCATTCCTGTATGGTACAATCGAAGAAGAGGTCTGTGTGTGTCAACCCCCTGGATTTGAGGATTATAAGTATCCAGACAGAGTCTACAAACTAGACAAAGCCCTCTATGGACTCCATCAAGCACCAAGAGCATGGTATGACACTTTGTCCTCATACCTTCTACAAAATGGATTCAAGAGAGGTACTCTGGACAAGACATTGTTCACAAAGTTCATCAAATCAGAGATTTTGCTTGTTCAAATCAATGTTGATGATATCATTTTTGGGTCAACAAATGACATTATGTGCAAAGAGTTTGAAACCTTGATGCACAAAAAGTTTCAAATGCGTTCAATGGGAGAACTCACCTTCTTTCTAGGATTACAAGTCAAGCAGAAACCCACAAGACTTTTTATAAGTCAATCAAAGTATGTAAATGACATCCTGGAAAAGTTTGGCTACAAAGATACCAAGGTTGCTAGCACCCCAATAGATACTCACAAGCAGCTTGATGCAGACAAAGATGGAGTGGATGTGGACATTCACTTATACAGATCCTTGATAGGTTCACTAATGTATCTCACATCTTCTAGACCTGATATAATGTTTGCTGTTTGTGTTTGTGCCAGGTTTCAATGTGCTCCAAAGGACTCACATCTGTTTGCTGTTAAGAGAATCTTTAGATACCTCAAGGGCCAACCATAGTTGGGACTCTGGTATCCTAAGGACTCTCCTCTTGAACTAACAGCTTATTCTAACAGTGACTATGGAGGCTGCAACATAGACAGAAAATCCACAACTGGTGGATGTCAATATCTAGGAGCAAGACTGGTCTCTTGGCAGTGCAAAAAGCAAACAACTGTCTCCACCTCATCTTCTGAAGCAGAATATGTAGCAGCTGCAAGCTGCTGTTCCCAAGTGATGTGGATTCAGAATCAACTAAGAGACTATGGTATGAACTTCCTATCTACTCCTATTTATATTGACAACTCAAGTGCAATAAGCATTGTACAAAATCCAGTGAAATTTCCCAAAACCAAGCATATAGACATTAGATTTCATTTTATAAGAGATTGTAATGAGAAGAAATTAATCCAAGTTACCAAAATTCATACAGATTATCAGTTAGCTTATCTATTTACAAAACCATTTGATGTAGGAAGATTCACCTTCCTAGTATCAAATATTGGTATGGTTAATATGGATTAATTTGTTTTCATCATTCCCTCTTATTTTATGAAAAATATATTTATTTCATGAGCTTGATTAAGGGGGAGACACTGTTTCATAAGAATATGCTCAATTTTCAACTAACAGCTTGAGTCTTTTCTCAAGCTGCTAGTTCATTTTACTCGAACTGTTAGTTGTTTTCACTTGATCTGTCAAAGTGTGCAAAGTAAATCTGTAATTTCTTATAAGTGTGTGCACGGGACTAGATATTTTCGAAATGTCCAAACCTTTAAAGGTCCCAGTTTCGTTCAATTGCAACTACCAGTTGCAAAAATATCTTCCAAGGATCTGTTCTTTCTCTCTCTGAGCGATTCACACATAGTCGATTCAAACCCTAAATCACCGTTTCAATCTCTAATGGAGTTTGTCAAAGAGCATAACTCTCTCAAACAAACTGACCTTCAAACCTTCCACAACATGATGGACTTCCTTAGAAGTTCCCATATCCATCATGCCCTCACTGTCAATCCCACCATCTATGTGGCTCATATAGAGCAGTTCTGGAAATCTGCCACAGTAAAAACCGTCAATGGAGTCACGTCTCTTGCATCCAAAATCGATGGCAACCCTATTACTATTTCTGAGAAGATCATACGCCAACATTTGCATCTTCAAGATGCCTCAGGTATATCAGATCTATCTCTTACTGCGTTACATGACGAACTTTTTACAATAGGGTATAGGGGCCCTACTAATTCTTTTACTTTCTATAAAGCACATTTTGCCCCTAAATGGAAATATCTTGTTCATATCGTTCAACAATGTATAAGTCCCAAAAGAACTAGTTGGTCTGAGTTTTCCTCAAACATAGCCACTGCTCTAGTGTGTCTATCAACAGGCCAACAGTTCAACTTTTCAAATATGATTTTTCAGGGGATGTTAAGGCATCATGCCCTAAAGAATGGGAAATTTTTGATGTACCCACGATTTTTGGCAGAAATAATTGCAAAATCTTGCAACAATTTTAGAATTCATAAAAGGGTACATGTTTCCCATAGGCACTCTTTATCATCAATCAAAAGACTTTTAAAACCTAGTGCCAATTTTTTGAATGTGGATGTCTCATTGCCCTCTGCAATGTTGGGTATCATTCCAAGAAACAGAGGAGAAGGACCCGAGCAGACTTAGCCATCCATCACTGCTTCACCCCCAGGTCCTCAACCCACTCCTCATGATACACACACTTCATCTGCTCCTTCTATACCACATACATCCCCAAACCCCTCACTACTACAATATAAAAGACAAAGGGTTTCAGGAGCTCCTTCCTCCTCAGCCCAACCACAAGAACCAAATATCCATGTGCAGGGGGACACCTCTGCATAGAATATCGAAAGGGAACACATTGAGGACACTCTCATCCTCAATTTGGAGGTGGACATCCCATTAGAGGATGTCCATATGGATTCTGTGGCTGACACTACTGATGTCTCTTCACAAGAGGCACATGCCAGTGTCAACATATCTAAGACCACACCCATGGAAACAGAGGGTGGGCAAGCACCTTTTGGAAGTCCCCAGTACCAAGAACAAAGGGGCCTAGATGTTTCTACATCTGGAATTCCTGCCAGTGATAGATCTCAAATACCACTATCATTTGAAGATCTTGAGGCTAGTCTGCAACTTATGGCATTGACGGATCAACAGCTGAAACCTGTTGTTGCAATATTGGAACATTATAAGTCCCTTATTGCTGCACAAGGGGCAGAAATCACAACTCTGCAACAAACCATAGCAGCTCAACACCAAAGATTGGATTATTTTCATCAAGGGTTCACCGTCTGTGGAAATAAGACCATACAGCTTGAGAAGATGGTTCGAACCCTAATTGCAAAGGTTTTTGGTCCCCCTGGCCAAACCAATGCATCCAAAAAGGGGGAGAATCAGGAGATCCCACCTTCAGTCCAAACAGCTTCAACCTCCCCTCCAACAGTCCCAGTCTCTAGGCTAACAGTCCCAACAGCTACTCAAGTTGTTAGCCTAGAAACTCAAGCTGCTCCAATCAGATCAACTGGAGTTGTCATCAAAGAAGGTTCTCAGGCTCCTGCAACAACAGTCCAATCCACAACATCAGCCTCAAAATACAAGGGCAAGGGCATTTTGATCGAATCTCCAAAGCTCAAATTCTCTTCCAAAGAAGCCCAAGTTGCTCATGATGCTGAGTTAGCAAGGCAAATAGCAGAAGAACAGGATGCACTCTTAGACCAGCAAACCCATGATCAAATGAAAGATGATGAAACCTTAGGTGACTATCTAAGAGGGTTTGTGGTCAAGCAGAATCAGAAGAAAAGGAAAATGCCAACAGGGCATTCAAAGACAGAACACAAAAAGTTTTTGATAAATTTCTCTGCATCAGTTGGAATATCAAGAGTAATGGCTCAGTCATGGCCAACAGAAAAACTTCAGCCTTATATGACATGGAAAAAGAAAAACAGGAAGCAGCCAAAGTCTCCCAGCAAGTCCAAAGCCAACAACAACCAGCTCAAGCTGCTGCTAGTGATCCTCCTCCTCAAACAAAGGTTGATCAGGTCAAAAGAGTGTTATTTGAACAACAGCTTCAAAAGGCACTAGAAATTGAAAAAGCCCTGGATCAGTATGACTTCTCAAAATCGCCTATTACTTACTGGTATGCTAAATCAATGGATGACATTGATTTAAATTATCATTTTGTAATTAGAAGAGAGGTTGGTCCAGAAGAGGAATATAACAGTCTAACTCAGATAGCACAAAGGCTAACCAGAGATGATCTGACAAAAATGCATCACATTGGAACTGTTAGCCACTCAAGATCTCGATGTGTATGGGTTCAAAGAAGTGTAAATGATCTTAGAAGCATTTTTGATCCAAAGTCTACAAGAGTAGATATGGAAGCTGCCAAGGAGATGAAGATTGTACATGTTGATATATATGCCAAATCAATGACATATAGTATCAAACTTGCGGACGGATCCTTCAGGTTCTACAATTTCGAGTTCTTTAATCTGCCAAAAGCTTGGCTACTCCAAATAAGCTCAATGAAGATTCACTGTGATAAAGAGGAGTTGAAGAAAGATTTCATAAAGGCAATAAATCAGAAACTTTCACAATTGTAAGTTTTTTGATGCCTTAGTTTGTAAATAACAGTTTTACTTTGTTTTATTTCCTTATTTTGTTTAGAAACTTAAAGTCTTATGTAAAGAATTTAAGTTACGGGAAGAGTGTTGGGAAATATTCTAAGTATGTCAAGCTGTTAGTTAGATTTCTCAGACTGTTAGTAGAATTTCTGTGTAATTAAAAAGTTCAAGCTGTTAGTTGAGTAAGTTCGAGCTGCCAGTTCAAAAGTTCAACCTGCCAGAGTTAAATGTTCAAGCTGTTCAACTTCAAGCTGCTCATCAGATAAAGTTCAAGCTGCTCAACAGTTTAACAAACAGAATGTGCTGAAATTCAGGAAGAGATTTATATTTGAAGATTCAAGCATATCTACTACCAGAGAAATCAGAGTCCCTCAAGGAAACAAATCAGAAAGGCTTTATAAATAGATAGAATAGGTTTTTCTATCGTAAGTCTGCACGTACAAGTTTTTTTTTTGATTCAATTGTAATTGCTTTCTGATTAAGTTTCTCAAGCCTCTAAGGTTGTAAAACCCTAAGAACAGTCTGTGTTCTTCGTCTAATCTAATAGATTAGAGGTGATTGTAATCATTGAGTTTGGCAATACAAAAGATTTGATTATATTTATGAATTATTTGTTCTGAAAGCTTTTATTAAAACAATTAAGTGTTATTCCGCAAACTTCTTAATTGGACTTTGATTCAATATAAGGTTATTGGTTTACACTCTGATTTATTCAAACCAGTTAATCTTAGGTAGTGATTTTTGAATCCTGACAAGTGGTATCAGAGCCACAGGTTTTTATTTGTTTTCAAAGTCAGAAGCTTTCTTTTAAAATTTTTCTGCAATGGAATTTGATAATAGCAGTAGTGGATCTGGGTAAGGACTCAAAGTGCCTATGCTCAAACCCACTGAGTTCGAGATGTGGAAACTCAGGATTCAACAGCACATTCAATTCATTGATTATGCCATATGGGAAGCTGTTGAATATCCTCATGTAGTCGATCCCGAACTAGATGCTGAAGGCAAGCCTATAAAAACACCTCCAAAGACTGAACTTGAAAGAAAGGCTAGAATGAATGAAGTAAAAGCTCTTACTCTCTTGCAGATAGCCATTCCTAATGCTTATCAACATCAGTTTAAAAAGTTCTATACTGCTCATTCTCTTTGGATTGCTTTAGAGAAAAGATTTGCTGGCAATGCCAGCACCAAAAGGAATCAAAAGGATCTTCTAAAACAGTAGTATGAAAACTTTTCTGGTAGCAAGAATGAAAATCTTACTCAGATTTTTGACAGGTTTAATAAGCTGATAAGTGAATTGGAGAGTGCCAAGGTCAGCTTGGATTAAGATGAAGTAAACAGAAAATTCCTTAGATCACTTGGTGAAGAGTGGACAGTCTATGCTGCTCAATGGAGAACCAAAGATACTCTTTATGAAATATGGAAAGAGACTGAGCGTCAGATGCAAGGAAACGATCGAAATGCAAATCAAAGAGAGGAAAATGCACTAAACAAGTATGATATGTTTTCTGCAAAGGACGGAGAATTGTTAGAAGATACCTAGCACCATTACGTTGATGAATGAACTCGTAAGAATGGCGTTCAAAAATCACATGTTGAATTGAACAGAAAGTTTGTAAATTCTCTAAAACTTGAATGGAAATAGTTTGTGTGGCTGATTAGAGAAATCAATGATATCAGTATTCATGACTGTTGGGAAATATTCTAAGTATGTCAAGCTGTTAGTTAGATTTCTCAGACTGTTAGTAGAATTTCTGTGTAATTACAAAGTTCAAGCTGTTAGTTGAGTAAGTTCGAGCTCCCAGTTCAAAAGTTCAAGCTGCCAGAGTTAAATGTTCAAGCTGCTCAACTTCAAGCTGCTCATCAGATAAAGTTCAAGCTGCTCAACAGTTTAACAAACAGAAAGTGCTGAAATTCAGGAAGAGATTTATATTTGAAGATTCAAGCATATCTACTACCAGAGAAATCAGAGTCCCTTAAGGAAACAAATCAGAAAGGCTTTATAAATAGATAGAATAGGTTTTCCTATTGTAAGTCTGCACGTACAAGTTCTTTTTTGTTTTTTTGATTCAATTGTAATTGCTTTCTGATTAAGTTTCTCAAGCCTCTTAGGTTGTAAAACCCTAAGAACAGTCTGTGTTCTTCGTCTAATCAAACAAATTAGAGGTGATCGTAATCATTGAGTTTGGCAATACAAAAGATTTGATTATATTGATGTGTTATTTGTTCTGAAAGCTTTTCTTAAAACAATTAAGTGTTATTCCGCAAACTTCTTAATTTGACTTTGATTCAATATAAGGTTATTGGTTTACACTCTGATTTATTCAAACAAGTTAATCTTAGGTAGTGATTTTTGAATCCTGAAAATGACCTATTTGATAGTTTGGTAGTCTATCAATCAGAATATCTGATCCAAAGAAAGTAGACGAGTCCACTACTACTGACTCACTTGACTTGCTAATTGACAAGAAATTCAAACACTCCTCTAAGGCTGCTAAATTATTAAAACTTTTATCTTCCTCTGATTCTAAATCTGAAGCCGAAGACTCTGACTCTGAGGCCAGTGATCTTTAACGATATATTGCACTCCTCACAAACACATTTCGTAAAAAGTTTCCTAAGAAGTCAAAAAAACTTCGTACGAAATCTAAAAGTAAGAAGTTTGAAGACAAGAGAGAATCAGTTGAGACGTCAAAGCCTGAGGAGAAGAAGCCTGATGAGAAAGAAGGAAAAGGATGCTTCAACTTCGGAAAACCAGGACATTTTGCTCGAGAATGTTGTTTCTCAAAGCAGAAGAATGAATAGTAATACAAGACAAAGTACAACTTGGTAAAGCAACGCGACGCCTACAGAGCTCTGATTGCCGAAGAAGAACATTGGCTAGATGACACTGATAACGAAGAAGAAGATGTCACTAAACCTATGTGCTTCATAGATGATATTCAACACACAAAGGACTCCACTGAAGCCTCCCAAGTCTCTCTGATGGCACTTGACCAAAGTGTCAACA
Source organism: Centrapalus pauciflorus (assembly GCA_020465985.1). Taxonomy (NCBI): domain Eukaryota; kingdom Viridiplantae; phylum Streptophyta; class Magnoliopsida; order Asterales; family Asteraceae; genus Centrapalus; species Centrapalus pauciflorus. The sequence continues at coordinate 51,283 of JAANYP010000798.1, read as the reverse complement.
CAATTAACCACTCATCAGCTCCTGAAATTGAGGTAAGCTTAGTTTTTGATAACTTGTTAACTGAATTAGAATTACTGAGAAAAGAAGTTAAGAAATTAGAAGTATTTCAGACAGCCCTTGGAAAAGCTAGATCAGAAAAATCTGAACTCAAACTTATATTTTTAGTCCTTTAGGAAAAAGTGTCATATGCAAAAAGTGAGAAAAAAGATTTATTTGTTAATTTGTCTTAACTAGATTACCAACATCAGTTGCTTAAAGTAGACAAGTCTGATTGCATTCAAAAGTATGAATTTATTTTAGCAAAAAGAACAAAATTAAGAGAAAAACTCAAAGACATGGAAGATAAATTATATAAACGCGGACAAACTGACCAGCCGATAAACATGTATAAGCCTAAAGAGTTAAAATCTAAATAAGGCTTAGGTATGTAGGTCCTAGAGTCATGGAAGAAATGATAAACAAGAAAAGGAGTCCTTATGACATAGAAACCATGGGTCGGGGATTCGTTATGCCCTACAACAAGACATGACCTAAAGTTCTAGCTGAAGAAGAGTCAAAACGAGTAAGGTCCGATATAAAACAACTTAAATTTGTCTATAATTGGTTAAATTATGATTTTATCACTGAAAACTTGATACAACTTTTCATGAGGAATAATTCATTGAACCTAAAAAAGTTATAACTAATTTGTCATTGCCAAAACCTGGTGAATATATTCCATTCTGTTTTACAACAACGGGATTCTGATTTAGAACAGATATTGGAAACCACTTCACGATCTTTTGAGCAAGAACGAAATAGTTTTTAACAAAAATACCAGACCTCAAAGCCGAAATCGCTCGTCTTAACTCCTCATTAGCTGATCAGTCTTCTATAAATGAGAAAATCTGTGACTTTGAGTTCGAAGTTAAGGAAGCCAATGAATTGTTTGATTATGATAGAAACACATATTTAAGAAAAGAAAATGAATTTAATGAAGCAAGGAGGCAGTTCTCTATTCGCGAACAAATCATATTGATGTTAAATCCTTGACAAAGAACGAGAACATCTCCTAGCTTCTATCAAGAGCTTAGAGACCGAGCTTGTTTTCCAATCAAACATTGAGTGTCCATCTGGTCTGTCATTAACAATACAACTCCTATTGCTGCCCAAGAAAATAATTCTGACTACAAACAGACATACACTGAACAACAAAATAAACATCATATGGAAATAAAGAAATACAAAGAACCAATTATTGTCCCTGTTACTATCCTAAAAGGTGATTCTTCCATAACTCTTGCGAAAGACATCATCAACGATTCTTGCTCTTGTAACAAGGCCAAAAAGAATTCTCATAAACTGAAACAGAACAAGAAAATCATTAAGTCTATGCCTAAGTCTCTAAAGCTAACGAGTCTATCTCTTCTATTACAGAACAAGGAGTAAAATCTAAAGTCACGACATATAAGAAGGCATCTCAACTGAAGACTGCAAGAGAAAAATCTATTATTTCAAAATTTATTTTTCCTAATGTACTCAAAGACAAAACTGTGGTTGATTTAAATTTAAATATTGCTTTGTGTGATTGCAATGTTATGAATAAATCTTCTATAAAACGAATTCATTTAAGCAGTTGTTTGATCTATCTCAATCACACCCTACTTTGTCTATACCTACAGTAATGAAATTTGCTCATGTACATAACTCTAACAAATGCAAACAGATGTCTAAACATAGGGTTCGAAGGGAATCAAAACAAACGGTAACATATAAATCTTTATGGATTCCTAAGTTGTGTCTTCCTAAAATCAAAGACATTAAGTATACTCCCTGTGCAACCAAATTCAGTCTTAAGAAAGTAACCGATAATGCTAATTACTCAGGACCCAAATATCATAGATTTAGGTACCAAAGTTCAATTGATCGTCTTGCAGGATTGGTTTTTAATCACACTTCATTTGATGGCTTCTGAACACCCAGTTCAAGACCCGGTCGTCAAACCAACACACACAAACTTCATTCTTGCTTTCAGGAAAACAATGCGTGGGTGTTACACTCTGGCTGCTCACGGCACATGACCGGTAGGCAAGATCTTCTCTCCAACTTTGTATCTTCCGAAGGAGGCTCGGTTAAGTTTGGTAACAATGGTGTTGCCAAAATTTGAGGCTACGGAGATCTAGAAATGGATATCTGAAAGTTACTCAAGTCTTTTATGTCCAAGGTCTCGGCCATAACTTACTCAGTATTGGCCAACTTTGCGATAAAGGACTTAAAGGATCCTTCAAAGCAACACGATGCAGTATTCGGTCTCCAAATGGAAGAGAAATTCTCGCTGGAGCTCGACGCTCCAATCTCTACACCATTGATCTCTTCAAAGTCAAAGTCAACAAGATGATATGCTTTCTCTCTAACATTCCATCTCAACAATATTTGTTATGGCACAAGAGATTCTCACACTTGAATTTCAAGAACATAACCAAGCTCGCTTCAAATCAAATAGTTCGAGGTCTACCTGATCTGAAGTTTGACAATGATTACCTATGTGCTACCTGCGAGAAAAGTAAAATCAAGAAGACATCCCACAAACCAAAGTACGTATCTAGCACAACAAAACCACTCGAGCTGATACACATGGATTTGTGTGGACCGATGCGCGTTAAGAGTATTAACTCCAAGAAATACGTGTTGGTAATGGTAGACGTTTATTCTAGATATATCTGGGTAAGTTTCTACGCACAAAGGACATGACACCTAACTTGACTTGATCATCTCATTCCTGAAATCGACTCAAGTTAATCTTCAACTCCAAGCTCAAGCCATCCGCACAGATAACGGTACAGAGTTTGCCAACGGGTGTTATCCACATTCCTAGAATCCATCGGTATCTCTCACCAATATTCTGCTGCCAGAACTCCTCAATGGAACGGTGTTGATGAACGATTGGATCGCACTTTTGCTGAAGCAGCTAGGACGATGCTGACGTACTAAACGTTGCCTCTACACTTCTGGGTTGAAGCTGTAGATACTGCATGCTACACTCAAAATCGATCCATCGTCAACGAACGATTTAGTAAAACACCCTATGAGATTACCAATAAACGAGCACCAAACGTCAAAAACTTTCGTGTTTTTGGTTGCAGGTGTTTCATACTAAATGATAAAGATAATCTCAATAACTTCGATGCTAAAGGTGACGAGGCTGTCTTCATAGGATACTCCAAGAACTCAACTTTCTATCAGGTGTACAACAAACGAACCTGAATAGTTAATGAGAGTGTGAATCATCACATTTGATAACTTAGTTGACTCTGAACACACTCCTGAACAACTCAGTTCAGAACCGGCACCTACGTGCCCGTCTGAACAAATTCAGACACGTTCTGCATCAACTATCTCCTCCAAGACAGATCAAGAAGACTTAGAACTACTCTTCGAATTTCTATATGCTATTCTTAAGACTCGCTCTGTCTCTACATCTGATGCAGATACATAAATAGTCAGACAAGGCTCACAACTAGACTCTACAATACAAAATGAGCCTCCACTAACTCACAAAGCACTTAACTCTCCCAAATCTCCATCTAGCGTTATTCACCAGATGTAAGTCCAGAATACAATCCGGAATCTACACCTGCTACACTTGTTGTTAGCTCGACATCGAATACGATCAACACAGACTCACCACCAGTCAAATATTTTGTAGACGACTTTGTCCCGTTAATGCGAAGATGGACTCTATCCCATCCTGAATCTTAGATTATTTGGGATAAGTCCGCTCCGGTTCGAACTAGACGTGCCTCAAACGCCGGATGCATGTACGCAACATTCTTAAGCAAGATCGAGCCAACATTTACTATTGAGGCTCTACCGGGATCCAGACTGGGTGACTGCAATGCACGACGAGCTACACCAATTTGAACGTCTGAAAGCATTGAGGTTAGTCCCACGACCAAAGGAAAGATCCATAATCGACACAAAATGGATTTTCAAGAACAAATAAGACGAGAATGGAGTTGTCATACGCAACAAAAAAAGCATGGTTAGTTACCAAGGGATACCGAAAACAAGAGGGAATTGACTATGACGAAAAATTCACCCAGTAGCCAGACTTGAAGCAATCCGCATTATCCTGGCATATGTAGCTTATAAGGATTTCACCGTCTTCCAAATGGACGTAAAGACTGTTTTTCTCAATGGCATCCTGAAAAAGGAGGTGTATGTGGAATAACTTAAGGGTTTTGTAGATGAGCGTAGAGCTTCACATGTCTATGCTCTTGATAAAGCCCTATATGGTTTAAAACAAGCACATCGGGCCTGATATGATAGCTTAACTGAATTCCTTCTCGATTCTGGTTTCTCCAAAGGTATGATTGACACAACTCTCTTCGTTAAGCATTAAGGTAATGATATTCCTCTCCTCCAAATCTATGTAGATGACATTATATTCGGTTCTACAAAACCTTCACTTTGTGAAAACTTTTCAAAACTAATGAAACCGACGTTCAAGATGAGTATGGGATTACAAGTCAAACAACTTCCTGAAAGGATTCTCATAAATCAGTCTAAGTACATCCATGATCTTCTAAAGAGATTTAAAATGGAAAATTGCTCGACTATGAAAACTTTCATGTCAATCTCCTCAAAGCCTGATGCTGATCCCATGGGAAAGACCACTGATATCACAGCTTATCAGGTTATGATCGGTTTCTTGCTTTATGTAACTGCTAGTAAATGAGACATAATGTTTGCTACAAGTCTGTGTGCTTGTTTTCAAGCTGATCCTAAAGAGTCACACTTGGCTGTCGTTAAACACATTTTTTGTTACTTACAAGGCACACCTGATCTTGGTCCCTGGTATCCGAAAGGAACCTATTTTGAACTAATTGCCTATTCAGATGCAGATTATACAGCGTTTCACTGTCAACTGCAGATGCCGAATACGTTGCCGATGCAAGCTGTAGCTCGCAACTTCTTTGGATGCGCATTCAACTCTGAGACTATGGTAACTAAAGAGAAATCCTATCTACTGTGACTCTATGGGCGCCATCGCCATTACTGGTAACCCTGTACAACACTCTCGTGCTAAACACATAGTCGTACGTTATCATTTTATATAAGATCACGTTGAATAAGGTACCATAGAATTGCATTTTGTAAACACTGACAATAATATTATCCATTTATTCACTAAACCTTTGGATGAAAAACGATTTAATTTTCTAGTGAACAAGTTAGACATGTTGAATTTATCAACATAAATAAATTTATAATGCAACGTGTCTGCAAAGTCTATCGGATTTTATTTACGTCAGATTCCCTTTTTTTAAATCTTACATTATCTCGTAATTTATGTACTGTGTTTATTAATTTCAGTTCTAGTCTATGTGGAAATTTCATTTATTGCTCGATTTTCGGGATGCTTCACGGTAAGTTTAACAATTCTTATTGTAGTTGCTGTGAATCCGAGTGTTTTAGCTATTTCAACTACGCACACTTGATGGGGGAGAAAAGGTTAATTGAGTGTATTTTAAGTTAATTTTTTCGAAGTATGTTAATTTTTTTTATGTGTGTTAAATATTTTGTGTGTGTTAATTGTGTTAAAAAAATTTATTTGATTAAGTATTTTGTTTTATTAATTAGTGTGTTTTATTTATAATTAAAAGAAAAATCCAAAAAGATTTTTCTTTTGTGTTTAGTAAAAGTCAAAACTAAAAAAAAGTCCATTTTTTAAAATTGTTGGGTCAGGTTCCCCTTCACGGGTTGGGGGAACTGGTTTTTCAAAACCTATAACCCACCCCCCCTGGTCATCCTCTTCACCATCATCTGTTCATCTCATCCAAACTCATAACCCTCTAAAAAGACTCAACTGTCATCAACCAAGTTTTTTTGAACATTTAAAGCGATTTCGTGTGTCAAAGTAAGTTCTAAATGTGTTTCAATACAAAACCGGTTGAGCTTGCCCAAGGATCTCATCTTGAGAGATTAGATCTAGGGGGAGAGCTGAGAGAATATGACATTGAGGGGGGCATAGATGAGGTAGAGAGCCTGAGGCTGCTCCAAAGGAGAGGGGGAGAGAGGAAACTCAATTAGCTCATCTTCCACCGTTAAATATCACATTTTATTCTTCTCCTAATGACGACGATGATGATGACGTGACCCCACGGCTCTGATTCCCAAATAATCTCCCGCTTCTTTACTAATCATTCAGAGCCACTAGGGAAATAGAACAATAGGTGAGAGTTCCCAGCCACCAATAAGTCGGGCAACCACATCCGCTACTGGCAGTCATTCCTTCGGTATTGGTATTGAAGAAGCCACCACTAGCCTAGTGGTGTAAGCACACACCCCAACCACCCACTCACCAGCTTCTCAAGCTGGTGTTTCAAGTTCTCACGGGGGATAAAGCACAAATTCTATCAGCCACTCACTCACTTGGAGTCGGCTGAAATTGAAAAAGGTCGACAATCGCCCCAGTCACCGCCTTCAATTCATGCACAATCAAGTTTAGAGCCACTTGAAATAGATACATCTTTGTCTAGGACATTCGAGTCCTCATGACCTTACCAACACTCGAAGCTATGCATACTACAAGTATGCCAGTGATGATGTGTGGAAGTCCTGTCACGGCTAAAATCATCTAGCCATGACGATTCTCTAGTCAAGCAAATGGGTGACCGTTTGCTGATCATCGTTGAATCTTGTCACGCCTCTGCCCAAGGAACCAAAAGGAAACATGATAACCAGGACAACCCTGCTCATCATGAGGGGGAGAAATGGACTAGGTCAATAGGAAAAGAACCAATGTTCTATGATCAACCATCTTCTATTAGTCTAAGACCTCAAGCGCCACAGTCTTCAGCCGCGGATCAACCTGCCAAATCCCTTGAAAAATCTGAATCAGGGAACTTAGCCCTAACGGTATGGGAATATCCGGGACAGTAATCAAAGGTACTTCAAGATGTAGAAATATTTGAAGTCATTCCTCTGAGGTCTTTCAGCCCAAACAAAGTTATCAACTTACATTTCGATGAAGGGTAACAAGTTGCTCACGAAGAAGCTTTCAAAAAGTCACTAAGAATTGAGTACACAGGAGAAGAAGGCATAACACTAGAAGAATTTGATTTTGAGCCACCTTCTGATGATCCCTTACCAACCGAAACTCCGCAACCAGTCCACTAATTATTCCTATGATCTTTGATAAGTCTTTTGAGCCAGTCAGGTCTTCGCATAAGTTTGAAATATTCCAAAAAAGACCAGATATCCCAACTCCTTCCTCTGCTTCCCCTAATGTGCTTAAAGAGATAACAAGGCTGCAAGCAGGAATGTCGATAGGTTCTAGTTCCTCTCAACGACAACGGAAAGAGGAACGACACATTGAACGACTGACTGAGTGAAGCAGAGGGTGAGGAGTCCTTATATGGAAGAAAAGGATCGAAGGTTGTTTGTAAAAGAACATAAAACAATAAGAGCCAAACTATTATGGTCTATAGAAGGAATGGAACAACGAGACAGATTAGTTTATACTGCTATGGTCGGTGCCTTGAGAAACAGCAGAGACGAAGCCAGAAGCAGATATCCAATAAAAAAAAGTAATACATATTAAAGCAGAGAAAATTCTAAGCATTTTTTATCCAATATTTCAAGTCGAGAGAGATGACAAGACATTCTTCAAATTCACAGAAGCCGACTTTGCCAACCTGTATTTACAAGACCTGGAATATATGTACTTGCACCTTCTGCACAATGAAAACATGAACACGGTTACTCGGAATCCACAAAGATCAAATGTCAAATTTCTTGACGAAATATTACTTTGTCATTAATATTTGATTTCCAAATGGAACTCAAAGCTCGAAAAAGAAAGGTAGCTAGCACCGAGGGAAGACACTCCGGGACTTGAGTGTTTGCCAATTTCTAAGGTAACAAATGCACCTACAGTCGGAGTCGTCTATTTAAACTTATAGAGACAGAAATCCTTTATGTACAGAGACGAACTTGAAAAGTATTCCGATGGTACGCTCTACCAAAATTCTTATGATCAGAATTGACAACATTAACGAAGCACTGAAGGAGGGGGAGAGACGGTGGGAATTAAAGACTGTGTTCAAGCTGGTCAGAGACTTTCAACAAGAAGTCCGAGACAAGTTAGAGTATAGAATGATGATAAGGCGTTTGGACAAGTATTTAATCAAAGGAAGCTGGTGACAAATCTCAGGCCACAATCTGAAAGCTAATCACAAAGGGGAAGATTGTTAGATCCATAAGTGTGATAGTTTCAGTGGTTAGTTTGTAAAAAATGCAACTTAATTTTATGGGTAAAGTGTAAAGAAAGAAACTATGATGTAAATGGTCAAAGACTTTATGAGTCAACCCATGAGTTAAGGAAAAATTAATTAATTAACGATGGAGGTGTACGCTTAGTAAAAAAGAGTGTAGGTTTAACAACGCCCTACCTTTTATATAACGTTTAACATCATTTTTTGTTTAAAAGAATGGATCGAGATGCTAAAACCCTAGCAAGCAATCTTTAGTTTTTTTACTGGGTACCATAGTTCATAGTTTTACATCATAAACTAATTATAAAACAACTTTCTTAAAAAACTAATTATATAACATTTTTATGAAAATATTGACCTTTAAAAATTGAGATATGTTATACAGTCGTCTTTAATTTAGGTTAGGTTTACAAAAAAAGAATTTTAATTTTAATAGATTTTTAGGGGAACCATAGAATCCAAACGGCCATCGATCTTGTAAGGTCTTGACTCTACGAAGATCTTACCTGACGCGACACCGTCAACGAGTGCGGAATCCTCGTTAACAGCTTGACGAATATAACACTCACACGGAACACGGAGACTACCACAACGCTGTACGAACACTAACGAACGAACCTACGCGATGATTCTCTCCAAAAACACACTAATATTACTGATAAACTCGAGATCGCCCTTTTGCTTAATCTCACACGAATTCTGCAAAAGTCTCTTAATGATTCGAGTTAATCTCTAATTATAGAGGCTCATTCGAGTTTGTCATGGGCCAAACTCGAATCCGGCCCAAGGCCCATTCGAGTTTGTCCCCTTGACACTTTCGAATCTGCCTTATATTGCACATTCGAATTTACACTAAATTCGAATGACATTCACTAATGAATTTGAATTTATTCTAAATTCGAATTTCAAATATTAAACTTATATTTGAACTTATGTTTCAACTTATGTTTGAATTTATCTTTGAACTTTATGTTTGAACTTCTTGTAATACACTACATCAAGTTCAAACATACAATCAATAACTATCAAACATATATAAACACATATATCAAACACTCTTTAATATTCAATACTTTGTAACATGACTTACACAAAATGCTAATACTACTTAGACTGCTATCGTGACGCAGGATGTACCAACAGACTCCCCCTTGACGATAGCTTCTAATTATTTACATTTTGTTTAAGAACTTTGTTTATTTAAACTGCTGCCAGCATACAAACCTTGCTCAATACATACTTTAACTACATTTTGATATTTTCTAGCCTCACCTTCCATATGTGCGTCGCTTGAGATTTGATGAGCGTGAAGCACTTGCAGGTCATCTTTGGAGAGGTTCACTAGGTGTAGCGGATCGTAGACTCTGAGAATTACTTTTTCTTCGAAGTCCTCCATCACTGCTTCTCCTGTCTCACTTTCCACGTACCACCAATTGAGATTCTTCATGATGTCCTGTGGCATTGGCTTGAGAGGAACCTTCTTCAGACATCTAACTGGTTTATATTGAATTTTCATCCACGGACGACCAGTTAGAGGGTCAATTCGAGTATTGTCCATCACTCGTTTACCCACCCTTGGATTGAGCCGCTCGAATTTCCTCGACCTCCCTTCTTTTCTGATGATCTTCGCTATTATTTCAGCATAAGGGTCGTCGCCGATGTTGATAAGCTCCTTCCATGCTAACGCTTTTATTTCAATCTTTGGCAAGGAATTGAAGACTTTCAGAGTTCTTCTGAGATACTGGAGGCCATCTTTTCGTTTAATAATGAATAGCTTCAATTCTCGATCAAAGAACCAGCTCAAAATATTTCCTGATAGCTCTCCAGCACCCGGCACACGCATCTTCTTCTTCAGCTCCAACTCATTTTTCTTTGCCCTGAACCACAATTTTCTTTTCTCTTCTTTTGTAAGCTCTCTGGCAGGCTCTTCACTTGATGATTCAACATTTAAAGCAGCTTTGACTACTTCTATGTTAATCACATTATTTCCTTCTGTTACATATGTATCTATGATAGGGTTTTGTTGAACAATGATTTCATTTGCTTCATCATCTTCATCAACATACACCTCGTCATCAGATTTCCATTCGGTTACGTCTTCAGGCACGAATTCTCCTTCTTCTAACTCTTCCATTTCGTCCTCGTAATCAAAACCAAAGTCTAGAGGGTCTTCATCGATATCCATTAATGCTTCAATCATTTCATGTATCTCAGACTCTGTGACTTTTGAGGAACTAGCCTCACCTCCTGCAGCTCCCGACTGACTCGGCTCCCCCTGAACCTCAGCATGCTGAGCAGCAGAAAAATCTACTGGCTCATTATCTTTTTGTGCACTGGGATCATTGCCGTCATCATCTCCAGCCCTTGGCAGCTCCTCCTGATCCCTACAACTTGTCTCCCCCTGTGCCTTTAGATTTTCTAATAATTGCTCAATAAGGGATCGCATTGATCGAATCTCGGCCGATTGATCAGCAACAAACGATTTGAGCTCCAAGTTGTCTTCCTCGATTCTAGCCACTACTTTCTTTAACTCAGCATTCTCTGTGTCAACTATGGCATTGTGCTGCTGTATTTCACTTAGCGCCTTTGTTAACTGAAAGATTTGGACTTGTTGGAATTCAACCTTGCTTCGGAGCTCAGAAAGCCTTTGATTGTCTGTGAAGGTGGATGGTATGGATTGTATGGGAGTTGGAATGATTGGCGAGGGAATGTATGGTTGAACAGGTGGTGGTGGTGGTGGAATGGTTGTTTGAACGGGTGGAGGTTGAGGTATTTCTGGCTGAGAAGCAGAGGCCGAGGAAGCTCCCTGCATGAACCTAAGGCGTTTGGCCCTTTGTCGATGTACCAAAGGTACTACCTCCTCTTCTTCATAATCTGAGTCGTCTGACCCCCCCTGAAGCTCTTCTTCTTCTAGCACCTTCCTCTATCACAACTAATCTTGATCCATGTGTCCGTATGTGGATGGACGGATCTTCTGTTTCTTTTTCCATTTCTATTTCTTCCATTTCCTCAGATCCAGTTTCTGAAGAAGACTCATCGTCACCTGCTGGCTCAGGTTCATATTCATCAATTTGTCTAAAAACATCTACTTCTCCTTCTGGAGGCTCCAATAAATCTCCAACAAGTTCAGCCGTGATATCCGCATTAGCATTCGGACCGGCTGCCCAAATCTCTTGCAACGTTTGATATGTCGGATCAGATACAGATGGTGCACTCGAAGGCCCAGCCTCTTCCGGCTCTTGAGCTTGGCTTGTAGAAGGCCTATCTGCCTGAATTTGTCTCGCGGATGACCTTTGCCTCCTCCTCTGTTGCTGAGGCCTTGATTGATGTGGTCGCTGTTGCTGTGGTTGCTGTTGCTGTTGCTGCGGAACCTGCACATCCCCTGCCCAGTTGGCATCTTCCCTTACTTGGAAATCAGGATCAATTACAGCTCCAAACAATGGTCCCTCTACTGGAATAGCTAATCTTCCTCGATGAGAGGAGCAATCAGCAAATATTCTTTTATCAATGACCGCAACACTCTGAATTTCATTGAGCTGTGGCAGATTTGGCAGGAAGTGCCTGATCAGCATCATTACAAATCGCGGATAAAGCATAAATCTTTCGCGTTCCGGAGCTGTTATTTTCTGAACAAACTCGGAGAAGAACATCTCTGAAAAGCTGAATCTTTGATTGTAAACTAAAGCTATCATCCCAGATTGAATCTTCGATACAATGTAATCGAAGCCAGCTCTCTTTGCTGCAAAACATAACATGAAAACATGCGCCAAATATATCCATTGATCGATAAGCCCACTTTTCATATAAGACGGCTTCGCTACATCCAGACTATACCCCATTCTCACAACAGCGACCTTCCTGATTGACAACGGGAAGTCAATTGGCCCATTTTCTTGATCCTGTGATCCAAGCTGCAACACTTGACGTAGCATATCGGCAGAAAACACCAGAGGGTGTCCAGCGACCCTCGTCCTCAGTACCGTCGGAGTAACAGTACAATCCACTTGCATGTGATCCTAAAATTGGCGAACGTAAGGAATAACGATTTGAATGTTGTGGGATAGTGCATACGCAATCCTGGATCCAATCAGAAAATCCACCATCTGGCGGAAAGCTTGAGCCTCCGGAATGGCATGGTCAGGAGAGATGACCATGTTATGCTTAGGCACAAAAATTCTATCAGCCATGTCTGCACAATACAACATATATAAGATACTAGAATTATTAAAAAGAAATAAACTTGTTTAAATTCAAATTTGTTTTATTTTGAACTTGTATAAGTACAAAATCCAACACTTATGAATTTCTACAAGCTTAATTAAAATTTTAATTAAATAATTTGAAAATTATGTTAAATTCGAACAACAAATTCGAAGAATCATTCATTCGAGTTTAGTGGGTCATTCGAGTTTAGTGACAAACTCGAGACCCCGATCAAACTCGAGAGTATGAACAAACTCGAATCTGTCGGTCACTTTAATCACAAAAGTCCAAGATTTTAACCATTTTAGACGTAGAAAATCACATCTATTAGTCCTAATAGGTTCTAATCAAAGGTATTTGTGGTCAATTTGACATTCCATCGGTTCAAAGTTTGTAATTTTGAAAAACAAAGTTTCCACTCTTAAAACTTCAAAATCCGATAATTTTGGCCTAAATGGAGTATAAATCTACCTTAATCTTGTATAAAGCACTTGATTATACCTAGATTTACTAGTAGAATCGAACACCACTGGACAAAACTCGACAAATAGTGTGTAACTCGAAAACGGTAAACTCGAAGAACAGATTCGAGATCGCTGTTGATAGACTCGAAGACTCAAATTCGAATGTAGGTGATAATGACTTGTCACTGTTGACCTATTTATATCAACCAACCATCTTCGAGTTTGATCCTTCTCGAGTTTACTGACAGAATCGAGGCCATGCCACTTTCGAATTTATATTCGAATTTAGCTTGGGCTCGAATTTAATTTGAAAATTTCGAATCCCTTTGAAATAAATTCAACTGTTTCAACTTTTTCAGCCTTTTCGTGTAACGGAATAAACTATGCCAAATCTTTTACCCTAAGCACAAGATTTTCATGCAGTGCATATTTTATTCAACTAGGAATGCATACTCAGCAAATTTTGACCTTTTTCCTAAGTAAAAATAAAATAAAATAAAATAAAAATGAGGATAAAAATAAAATAAATTAAAGTTCAAATTTTAAGCAAAAATTAAACTTAGACTAAACTACATTATTTAAAATTTTACAACCTATATTATAACACTTAGAATATTTTTGACGAGTATTGTCAAAGAAAGGTTCAATCAGATAGCGGCGTCAGATACTCAATTTCCGTACTTAAACCTTCACACTTAGGAATTTTTGATTGCTTTGATTGTTTGGCGTGACATACATTTCTAGCCGATTGTTGGTATTATATCCCCTTTAAACATGTTACATTTCGGAATATCCCTTGGCCTTTTTATTTATTATGAAATTATCGTACGTGACTCAGACATAGACATACTTTTATGATCAAGGCATACACACAACGATTTTAACTTTTCGGTATTTGCAAACTTTCTTTAAAAGGCAAACGTCGGACACATGTCTGTATTTACATACAACAAAGTGTCTTAGTTTGTCTTACGGTTTATTTTTAAAGCTAGCAAGACAGCAGTGACAGGTCTATACCGACGTACAACAAAGCGACATATCTTGCTAACTCGAATCAAAACAGAGGCAACAGGTATGTACTTACGTACAACAGAGTTACTTGTTTTGACTCTCAATTCATTATGAATTTTCTATGCTTTCCATTTTAAGATGCATCTGATGTTGCTATACATCCCCAGAAAGTTTGCATACCTCATTTATAATCAAAGTTTGTATGTCTCGTACATAAAAATTAAGACCGATTGGTCATACATCTAAGTTAGCGACACGTTTGTGTGACACCCTTGCCACAACAACCACCATTTACATAACACCCAGGATTAATCATCAACACAATTACAATAATGATCTGATAACCTAATTTAAGTGCGGAAGCATTAAAAATACATAAAATAAAGTAGTGCAACAGTGATAAACACCCTACGGTGCTACAAGGTACCCAATACTAAGTCTACAGACTCGAAAGTTTATTACAATCATCCCAAACATATTATAACATTTGTCCCACAACATAATTACCGATTAAGTAGCAGATATCTTCACAAACTTCACACACGACCTAACTAGAAGGTCCGGCGGTAGACTTCCCTTTTCCTGTAAAATAAAAATAAACAACTGGGGAATAAGCGGATGCTTAGTGAATACAAAGATTACGCATTTTATAAATTTTTATGAAGCCCAAGGGTAAAACCGATGACAAACATCGTATACCCTCTTCGTACACCAAGTACGGACCAGAGCCGCAGCCCCTTCGAGCCCAAAGCTCGGCATTTAACATACCATCTGAGACAAACGTACGATCGGGGATGACATACTGCCTACCGGACCTAGGAGGGATCAGCTCCAGGTCATATAGCGCAGTAACATCAGAGTAATCGATGCGACCCACCGGTCCATCACTAGATGCACAACAATCGAACGGACATGCAACAAGTAAGAATGTGCATCTAAATCTACGCAAGTTAGTAGAATTCCAAACAAATCATGAAGCAACAGGTCTCAGCATGCAAAGCTTAACATAAAACAGATATAAACATGCGAAATCTACTGTACTCACAGTGGGTGCGTAATTAAACTTTAACCGATATTATTTCTCCTCGGGCTTTCAACCGGATCCACCAAGTACCCCACTGTGGGTTAAACAACACCACAAGGGACCTGTTAAGTTAGTTGCAACAATACCTCGTGTCAATAACCGTTTAAATTCATAAAACCAAGTTTTATAAGTTTCGCAATATTTTTCCCATTTCGGTTCCATGTCTAATTTCAACCCATAATTAAGTTTGAACCCATTTCAAGTTTATATCTTGTCCTTTTGTATATCTCTTGTCATTTTATGTGTTGTTTATGAGTTTCATTCAAAATACTCGAATTTAGAGAGTAGGTTTCTCAATTTTAGGCATTAAACTCGAATTTCATGTGTTAAACTCGAACCCACCTTCGAGTCTGAGCATAAACTCGAACCCCATGCAGTAAACTCGAACCCCTATTCGAGTTTGTGGGTAGATTCGAACCCACAATTCGAATCTGAGGTTTAGTCTCGAAAATATACTCGAATCTAGTACCAAAATCGAGTTTGTTCTTGCATTTCGACTGTGTTCTTAATATTTTCGAGTTTGTTCATCATTATAACTTAAATCCTTCATTCCAAGGCCTAAAAATCACTGATATATCATGTATGATGCCTAGTTTCGATCCTATTATACATATACTATCATATTCTTGCAATATTTCAAGCAAAACAAGCTCCAATTCACACAAAACAACAGATTCGAATTCTAAGTTCTTCAAAACCGAAATAAACAAACTTAAAAGGTCGATTCTTACCTCAATCCGTACGAAATCAGAAATCCAATTGCAGATTGTTGTAGTACTCTTCGAGATCTTTCTGATGACGTATAAATCTCGATAATCGGCCGGTCGGTTTGTGAGATATCTTAGAGAGAAGTAGAGAGAATCTAGAGAGAGAAAATGTAGAGAGAGAGTGAAACCATAGAAAATGAGAGGCTTTGGCCTTTTATTCCCATTTTCACCATTTTGCACATTTCACCCCTCGACTTAACCGGTTCCATAAAATATTGATTTATTCGTAGATTTATCATTAATAGCTTTTATAATTCATAATATTCCTTAATAATAAATTCCGATTTCAAATTTTCTTAAAATAACAACAAACTTTCTAAATATCCCAAATACATAATAATTGCTCATAATTCAACTTAATTGTAAATTTTCCACTTAATTAGCCCAATTACAATAAAATAAATCCGAGGATGTTACAGCATGGGCTCCACCACGCTCAACTTCGTCCTCGAAGTTATGTGGATTCAAACAATTGCGGATATTTTCTCAACATTTCCGACTTAGCTTCCCATGTATGATTTGCTCCCTTATGATGCTTCCAACGTATAAGCACCATTTTCTATCTCTTTGCTCCTCAACTTCTTCATCTTAGTATCTAACACACACTCCGGCTCCTCAACATACCGGAGCCTTTCATCAACTTGCAGCTCGGTGTGGTCAGCCCAATCCTCATTGTCAGTATTAAACGATTTCCTGAGATTCCCAACGTGAAACACCGGATGTATGCCCGACATATCTTCAGGCAATTCCAATCGGTATGACTGATTTCCTACTTTTTCGGTTATTTTAAATGGTCCGACGAATCTCGGAGCCAACTTTCCTCTTTTCACAAATCGTGTAACACCTCTCATAGGTGACACTTTCAGATAAACCCAATCATTCACCTCAAAATTGATTGGTTTGTGCCTCCTATCATAGTAACTTTTCTGACGATCATGGGTCGCCTTCATGTTCTGCCTGATCAACTGTATCTTCTCATTTGTTTCTTGAAGTAAAGCCGGCCCAGCAATCGGTGTTTCGCCAGTTTCTCTCCAACATGTAGGAGTCCTACATCTCCTTCCATACAAAGCCTCAAACGACGCCTTCTTTATCGTTGCGTGATAGCTGTTTGTAACATCCCAAAATTTAATTATTGTAATTTGTGGTTATTTAGTTTAAATTTCGTAAATTATATGCTTAAGTTGAATTATTAAAGAAAATATATTCGGAAAATTTAAAAGTTGGTTGTTTTATTTAGAAACTGATGATTTCAACTTATTAAGTATAAATAAAAATGAAAATCTTTATTTAAAGGAAAGTTAGATAAGTAGAGGGGTCAATGATGTCAAATGTTGAAAATTGAGAAAATAAAAAGACCAAAGTCTTTCATTTTGGATAAAGGCCATTATCTCTCTATTTTCTCTCTCTGCTCTTTTTCTCTTCTCAAAAGAACCCACGGTTCTTCATTTCAACAAGTCAAGATCATCAAAATTGTGGAAATTAGAAGCTAGAAATTTGGATTTAAGGTGTTAGAAAGGAACTACAACATCTACAAGCATCAATTTAAGGTAAAATTTACTGAAACTCTTTAAATTTTGAGGTTTGGATTCGGTTTCTATGTCAAAAACCGAATCAGAGATTTTTGGTCCAAATTATATATGCATGTTAGATATTCTTGTGGATTTGTGTAAATCTAGTGTTGTAGAAGTTATGTACAAAATTTCAGGTTCAAATTCAAGTTATAAATTTGGTTTTGGGAATTTACAGTAAGTGATCTGTGAGTTAAACATGGGTACCGAAACCTTTAGACAAGGGTACCGAAACCATAAAGGTTTCGGTATTAACCCTCTCCTATTGAAACCCACATAATACTAAGTCTAATGCATAAGCACTGAAACCACAAGAGAGATACCGAAACCCACACACATATATAGAAACATACTGAAACCCACAGGCATGTACCGAGACTAGTGGGAAGTACCGAAACCATGAAGGTTTCGGTACTAACTACCGAAACCTCTCCCCTTACCGAAACTCATATAAATGGACCGAAACCAACATATATTACTGAAACTCCTTGACTACTGAAACTGTGTGTATGTACTGAGACAAAATGAAGGTACCGAAACCATAAGGTTTCGGTACATAATACCGAAACTCAATGGGTATACCGAAACCATATATATGTGTGTGACTACTGAGACTTTTGTACCGAGACTTTCACATAAATACAGAAACTTTATATATAGATACCAAAACCCACATACCCTTACTGAAACCTTTATGAATAATGAAACTCGCAAGCAAATACCGAAAACTCTTATGGTTTTGGGTAGGATACCGAAACTTATAACAAGTTTTCAGTAATTATTCTTTTATCAGAACGAAACAATAAATATACACACACATATACGTATATATATATATATATATATATATATATATATATATATATATATATATATATATATATATATATATATATATATATATATATATATATATATATTATCTCGGTTGGGTTTTATTGGTGAAAATAAATAGAAACGGATGGACAATCTTTAATTCAGATACGTTATGGACATTTTGGCAATCTCAAATATTGGAGGTTAAAAGTATAAACTTCATATATGATTTCGACGGGTTGACACGATAAATTGTGAAAATTGGCGAAACTCATTATAAAACGAGAGATTGATGGTATCAATAAAGGGGTTAATTGAGAATAATATAACCATCAAGTAAGAGGATTTAAATATGAGTTTGGGATGACGGTTCCGACTGTTGTAATACTTTTAATTGTACAACTTGATGTACATCTATTGAGGAACATGTTTATGATACGTTTTACTTATGGAATGTAAACAGGTCCCTTGTGGTGTTGTTTAACCCACAGTAGGGTACTTTGTGATCCGGTTGAAAGCCCGAGGAGATATAAGATAAACTTAAAGTTAAATAACGCACCCACTGTGAGTACCTTTGATTTTAGCATGTCTGCATTTGCTTTATGTTTGCTATGCCTACTGAGGCATGTTGTTTCATTTTCGTTTGGCACTCTACTAACTTGCGTATATATATTGATGCACATTCATACTTGTTGCATGTCTTTTCTTTTGTTGTGCAACCTGTTGATGGACCTGTGTGGTCGCATCTGTACTCTGATGTTACTGTGCTATATGAGCCAAGAGTTTGACACCTCTATGGTCACGATAGACAGTATGACATCCCTGATGGTATGTTTGCCTCAGTTTGGTGGGTTTCTTAATGCCGAGTGTCAGCTCGAAGGGGCTGCGGGCTCAGGTTTGCGTACCTTGGGTACGTGTGGAGTATACGGTATGTGTTACCGCGGTTACTCTGGGTGGCATCATAAAGATTTGTAGAATGTGTAAAATCATATGGTATTCACTAAGCAATTCGCTTACCCCTTTAGTTGTTGAATTTTTACAGGAAAAAAGGGAAATCGGCTGCGGGACCTTCTAGCTAGGGCGACTGCTGAAGTAATTGAAGATTTCTACTGTCTACTTTGGTATTTGATTTATGGAATGTTGTTGTAACGAATTTGGAATGATGTAATATTTTTAAGTATGTAGACTTAGACATGGAACCGTTGTAGCATCGTAGAGTGTTGGACAAATTTGTATTATTTTATTTTGTATTTTATTGCTTCCGCACTTTAATTAAGTACTCAGATCATTATGTAATAATTTATGTGGTGATTAATCCTGGGTGAATGGTAAAATGTGGTTAATGTGGCAAGGGTCTCACACTGTTGTTATATGAAAACTCTATTAGTGGCAGGTGATCATCCCAGTTGCCACCGAGATCTAGTACACA
Source organism: Centrapalus pauciflorus (assembly GCA_020465985.1). Taxonomy (NCBI): domain Eukaryota; kingdom Viridiplantae; phylum Streptophyta; class Magnoliopsida; order Asterales; family Asteraceae; genus Centrapalus; species Centrapalus pauciflorus. The sequence goes on along the minus strand of JAANYP010000798.1, from coordinate 31,683 downwards.
CGCTCTCATCAAATCCTCCAAGGTGAGAATTGTTCGTTCACTTTGGCCATCGGTTTGCGGACGATAGGCCGTACTCATAGCGATCCTTGTTCCCAATCCTTCTTGCAGTGCTGACCAGAAGTTCGAAGTAAACCGACTATCTCGATCCGATACTATGGACTTAGGCACTCCATGCCTAGAAACGATCTCGTCCATATAAATCTGAGCCAACTTCTCTAACGAATAACTTTCCCGAATCGGAATAAAATGTGCGGATTTAGTCAATCTGTCAACTATCACCCAAACAGCATCATGTTGTCGCTTAGTCTTTGGCAGTTTTGTAACGAAATCCATAGTAATGTGCTCCCACTTCCATTCCGAAATGGGAAGCGGTTGCAAACTGCCATAGGGTTGCTGATGTTCGGCTTTCACCAGCCGACAAGTTCGACATCTTTCCACATACTGACCTATGTCCTTTTTCAATCCCGGCCACCAAAAATCTGCTTTTAACTCATTGTACATCTTTGTGCTTCCGGGATGTACAGAAAACTTGGATTGATGCGCTTCTTCGATGATTACATTTCTCATGCCCCCAAGCTTCGGCACCCATATTCTTCCATAAATCCCTTTCAGTCCTGACTCACTTGTTTCCATATTCTTAATCTGTACTCTAATATCCTCAGCACCAACATTCTCTTCTTTCAAAGCTTCCACTTGAGCGGCTTTGACATCATTAATGATCGTGGAAGTTAACATTGTGGACGTCATCATATAGCAGCAATCCTTAGCATAAGCTTTGCGACTCAAAGCATCGGCTACTACGTTAGCCTTTCCGGGATGATACAGTATCTCACAATCGTAGTCTTTAATAAGCTCCATAGACCTACATTGTCTCATATTAAGCTCCTTCTGACTAAAAATGTACTTCAAACTCTTATGGTCCGTGTAGAGTTGACACTTAGTACCGTACAGATAATGTCTCCATAACTTCAATGCAAATGTGACCGCTGTCAACTCAAGATCATGAGTTGAATAATTCTTCTCATGTTGCTTCAACTGTGTTGAAGCATAAGCAATTACTTTCCTGCGCTGCATCAGTACAGCACCTAACCCCAGTCTTGAGGCATCCGTATACACCACAAAATCGTCATTACCTTCAGGTAAAGCAAGTATCGGCGCCTCACTTAACGCCTTCTTCAGAATCTCAAATGCCTCCTGTTGCACTGTTTCCCATATAAATGGTGCATTCTTCTTTGTTAGTGCAGTCAAAGGAACTGCAATCTTAGAAAAGTCCTTTATGAACCTCCGATAGTATCCTGCCAACCCCAGAAAACTTCAAACTTCCGTAGCTGAACACGGCGGTTCCCAGTTCTTTATTGCTTCAACTTTGGCTGGATCCACAGAAATCCCAGCCCCCAAAATCACATGCCCTAGAAAGTGTATCTGTTGCAGCCAAAACTCACACTTCGAAAATTTGGCGTACAACTTCTCTTTCCTCAACAACTCTAACAGCTCCCTGAGATGTTCAGCATGCTCAGCCTCAGACTTAGAGTACACCAGAATGTCATCAATAAATACTATTACCGACTTGTCTAACATCGGTTGGCATACTCTATTCATAAGATCCATAAAGACAGCCGGGGCATTGGTTAACCCGAAAGGCATAACCAAAAACTCATAATGCCCATAACGCGTCCTAAATGCTGTCTTAGGCACAACCTCTTCTCGTACCTTCAACTGATGGTACCCCGACCTCAAATCTATCTTGGATAACACGCTTGCCCCATGTAATTGATCGAACAAATCGTCTATCCTCGGCAACGGATACTTGTTCTTAATTGTCAACTTATTCAGTTCCTGGTAGTCAATGCACATTCGCATTGAGCCATCTTTCTTCTTCACAAACAATACCGGAGCTCCCCACGGCGATGAACTCGGTCGAATGAAGCCCTTGTCCAACAACTCTTTAAGCTGTGTCATCATTTCTTTCATCTCGGTTGGGGCAAGACGATAAGGAGAACGAGCTACCGGTGCAGCTCCAGGGATCAAGTCAATTTTAAACTCCACTTGTCTCTCAGGCGGCACGCCAGACAAGTCTTTCGGAAACACATCCGGGAATTGTGAAACAACCGGCACATCGGCCAAAGATCTCTTCTCAGCCTTAGCATCAATCGCATATGCTAAGTAATCGTCACATCCCCTTGCAACAAGCTTTCGAGCTTTTGCAATAGTCAACAAACATAAATTCCCGCTTCTCCTATCCCCGTAAATACAAATCTCACGCCCCTCTGGAGTAGTTATCTTTATCATACGCTTCTTACACACTATATGAGCTTCATTATCAATCAACCAGTCCATCCCGACTATTACGTCAAACTCACTGAACTCAATAGGGATCAGGTCCAAATTGAAGACTACATCTTCAATTACTAAAGTGCAGTTACGGTATACGTGATCTACTTTGACTAGAGTGTTGCTAGCAGTTTCTATGTCAAGTATAGTAGATAATCTAGATAGTGGCATGGCAAGTTGTTGTGCAAACATAGTAGAAACAAACGAACGATTTGCTCCCGAATCAAATAAAACTCGTGCTGGCATAGAATTAACTATGAACGTACCCGTAACGACCTCCGGATTTTCTCTTGCCTCCTCTGTAGTAATGTGAAAAGCACGAGCCGGTGCCCTTTGTGACTGACCCCGGCGGTTAACTGAACCACCACTCGAACCTCCAGAAGATCGTGTTGATGATGGAGCAGCAGCTGCTGGAGCATTCTTCCTACAGTTCCTACTATAGTGTCCCCACACCCCACACTTATAGCAAGCATCTCCTTTCCTTGGGCACTCATTCTGAAAATGACCCAACTCCCCACAGCAAAAGCAAGCGCGTCCGTTAGTACACTTGCCAAAGTGCTCCAGATGACACTTGTTGCAATATTGTGGTTCGGTGTTGATGGATTAAGCACGAGCGCGACCACGATCAGAAGAACCAGACTGTCGGCGATAAGACTGCTGAGGTGAATACTGTGAAGACCGAGAAGAACCCGAGTATCCTCCCTCACGTTGGCGTTTCGGCGGCGACGGTTGTGTTGGGTTGGTGGAAGCAGCAGCGGACCCAATGGAATAACCCGACATGATCTGGCAGCCTCAAGTAAACCAGCAAATGTAGGATAGCGAACGTTACTCATAACTCGCCTGATCTCAATATCCAGACCAGCCTCGAACCTGGTCACCTTCCTTTCTTCAGTATCAACTTGATGAGGCGCAAACAGACTCAGCCTCGTGAACTCTACAGCATATTGGGACACAGTCTTAGTCCCCTGCATCAACGACATAAACTTTGCCTCCAATCTTCGACGCTCATCAACTGGACAATACTGCTGAGTGAATAAGTCCGTAAACTCAGCCCAAGTCATCACAGAATCCTTCTCCAGTGTCAAAGCATTCACCATAGCGTTCCACCACATAATCGCATCATTGGTGAACATAGCGGTAGCATACCGAACCATGTCCTTCTCAGCACAATCGCTGATTCGGAATGTTCGTTCGGTTGCTGTTATCCATTCAAGTGCAGCAACAGCATCACCCAATCCATTAAACTCTACAGCCCCGTTCCCCTTTAAGTCCTTAAACCGCCAACCTTTGGGCTTGTTAGATGACCCAGTATTGTCATCTTGTTCCTCATTATTGCCCCCTTCCTTCTCCTTGTTCTTTCTCTTATCCTCTCTTCTCTTAGCATCGGCCTTATCTCGAGCCCGAAACTGATCCTGTATCATTTTGTTCTGCTCAGCCATCATGGCTAGCATCATTTCTCTGGCTTCTTCTGGTGTCATTCCTCCTCCAGACATGTTCTGAAATTATAAAACATATAAATTGTTTAGTAACATGTCATTAATTTAAAGACACCACTCATTTGTCCCGTATGATAGTCAATCTCTTATAATTACTAGATCATAACCTATCTTAGTTCAGATCATTACTTAATGTTTGAGATCAAGACTTCACGGACACTAGAATCTCAAACCACTGCTCTGATACCATCTCGTGTGACACCCTTGCCACAACAACCACCATTTACATAACACCCAGGATTAATCATCAACACAATTACAATAATGATCTGATAACCTAATTTAAGTGCGGAAGCATTAAAAATACATAAAATAAAGTAATGCAACAGTGACAAACACCCTACGGTGCTACAAGGTACCCAATACTAAGTCTACAGACTTGAAAGTTTATTACAATCATCCCAAACATATTATAACATTTGTCCCACAACATAATTACCGATTAAGTAGCAGATATCTTCCCAAACTTCACACACGACCTAACTAGAAGGTCCGGCGGTAGACTTCCCTTTTCCTGTAAAATAAAAATAAACAACTGGGGAATAAGCGGATGCTTAGTGAATACAAAGATTACGCATTTTATAAATTTTTATGAAGCCCAAGGGTAAAACCGATGACAAACATCGTATACCCTCTTCGTACACCAAGTACGGACCAGAGCCGCAGCCCCTTCGAGCCCAAAGCTCGGCATTAAACATACCATCTGAGACAAACGTACGATCGGGGATGACATACTGCCTACCGGACCTAGGAGGGATCAGCTCCAGGTCATATAGCGCAGTAACATCAGAGTAATCGATGCGACCCACCGGTCCATCACTAGATGCACAACAACCGAACGGACATGCAACAAGTAAGAATGTGCATCTAAATCTACGCAAGTTAGTAGAATTCCAAACAAATCATGAAGCAACAGGTCTCAGCAGGCAAAGCTTAACATAAAACAGATATAAACATGCGAAATCTACTGTACTCACAGTGGGTGCGTAATTAAACTTTAACCGATATTATTTCTCCTCGGGCTTTCAACCGGATCCACCAAGTACCCCACTGTGGGTTAAACAACACCACAAGGGACCTGTTAAGTTAGTTGCAACAATACCTCGTGTCAATAACCGTTTAAATTCATAAAACCAAGTTTTATAAGTTTCGCAATATTTTTCCCATTTCGGTTCCATGTCTAATTTCAACCCATAATTAAGTTTGAACCCATTTTAAGTTTATATCTTGTCCTTTTGTATATCTCTTGTCATTTTATGTGTTGTTTATGAGTTTCATTCAAAATACTCGAGTTTAGAGAGTAGGTTTCTCAATTTTAGGCATTAAACTCGAATTTCATGGGTTAAACTCGAACCCACCTTCGAGTCTGAGCATAAACTCGAACCCTATGCAGTAAACTCGAACCCCTATTCGAGTTTGTGGGTAGATTCGAACCCACAATTCGAATCTGAGGTTTAGTCTCGAAAATATACTCGAATCTAGTACCAAAATCGAGTTTGTTCTTGCATTTCGACTGTGTTCTTAATATTTTCGAGTTTGTTCATCATTATAACTTAAATCCTTCATTCCAAGGCCTAAAAATCACTGATATATCATGTATGATGCCTAGTTTCGATCCTATTATACATATACTATCATATTCTTGCAATATTTCAAGCAAAACAAGCTCCAATTCACACAAAAAACATATTCGAATTCTAAGTTCTTCAAAACCGAAATAAACAAACTTAAAAGGTCGATTCTTACCTCAATCCGTACGAAATCAGAAATCCAATTGCAGATTGTTGTAGTACTCTTCGAGATCTTTCCGATGACGTATAAATCTCGATAATCGGCCGGTCGGTTTGTGAGATATCTTAGAGAGAAGTAGAGAGAATCTAGAGAGAGAAAATGTAGAGAGAGAGTGAAACCATAGAAAATGAGAGGCTTTGGCCTTTTATTCCCATTTTCACCATTTTGCACATTTCACCCCTCGACTTAACCGGTTTCATAAAATACTGATTTATTCGTAGATTTATCATTAATAGCTTTTATAATTCATAATATTCCTTAATAATAAATTCCGAGTTCAAATTTTCTTAAAATAACAACAAACTTTCTAAATATCCCAAATACATAATAATTGCTCATAATTCAACTTAATTGTAAATTTTCCACTTAATTAGCCCAATTACAATAAAATAAATCCGAGGATGTTACAGTTTGACTTTTTCTTGATTATTTTATTAGCCTCACCCTATATGTATTATGCCTACCAACATATCAAACTAGATAATGTACAACACTTAGAATTTTAGGTGCATTACGTGTGAAATCCTAAACACTTAGAGTTCGTAACGACTGTGCTAATTTTCGTCACTTTGAACCTATGCATCTAAGACTTAACTCTTTTTCTGATATTCTCTTTTTTTTTTTGAATTTTTTATGGTTTTCTCTCTTTTTTCTTTTGTTTTTCATAAGACGTAGCAACAAAATACTATAAACTACTAACTTACTCAAAATAGAAACTATCCTAAGTTACTAAGCTTACTATAAAAAGAAAGAAATACTACTGCTATAAAAAGAAATAAAATTCTACTAAGGTCAATTTACTCTGGGTTACGCATTCCATTCAGTTGAATCAAATATTCAAACCGTGACTTATCAAAAGCTTTGGTAAATAAATCAGCATTATTATCATCCGTTGCCACTTTTACCAGCTTGATTAAGTTCTTTTCAGCACAATCATGTATAAAATGATGTATTATGTCTATGTGCTTGGTTTTATTATGTTTAACTGGATTATTAGTTATAGCAATTGTAGACTGGTTATCTATCCTAATAGGAGTTTGAGTATAAGCCAAACCGTAATCCCGCAATTGTTGTTGTATCCACAGAACCTGTGAACAGCAACTACCAGCAGCAACGTATTCGGCCTCGCACGTTGACACGGCTACCGAAGTTTGTTTCTTGCATTTCCAGGAAACGAGTCTCCCTCCTAGGAATTGACAACCTCCAGTTGTTGACTTGCGTGTCAAGCTGCATCCTCCGTAGTCAGAATCCGTGAACGCCTCCAATTCCAGATCTCCCTCCGCGTGATACCAAAGTCCCAGCTTCGGTTTCGACTTGAGGTATCGTAGAATCTGCTTCACAGCTTTCATGTGCATCTCTTTCGGATTAGCTTGAAACCAAGCACAAATACAAACAGCAAACATAATGTCAGGTCTTGAAGCAGTTAAATACATAAGTGACCCAATCATGGCCCGATATAACGTCGGATCCACATCGGTATCACTTTCAGTACCCGGTCCGAGATTGTGATTCACTTGAATCGGCGTGCTGAAATGAGCTGTCAGTTTTGTCCCTTCCATCCCGAAGCGCTCTAATATGTCGTAGACATACTTCGTCTGATGGATAAACATCCCCTCCTTCTTCTGGTCAACTTGCAAACCCAAAAAGAAATTCAACTCACCCATTGCACTCATCTCGAATTTTGACTTCATCACCTTCTCAAAATCCTTGCACATTTGCTCGTCTGATGATCCAAAGATGATATCATCGACGTACACTTGTACCAAGATGAAGTGTTCTCCCTTTCGCTTAACGAACAGCGTACTATCTATCCTACCTCTTTCAAACCCATTTTCTAAAAGATGGTTGGACAACGTCTCGTACCACGCCCTTGGTGCTTGATGCAATCCATACAGAGCCTTATTTAATCGATAACTCTGTCTGGATATTTTGGATCTGTAAACCCGGGCGGCTATTCTACATACACCAGTTCCTTCACTTTCCCATAGAGGAAAGCACTCTTAACGTCTAGCTGATAAACCTTAAAGCCCTTGAAGGAAGCAAAAGCCAGAAACAACCGAATAGCTTCCAACCTTGCTACTGGCGCGAACACCTCATTGTAATCGATTCCCTCCTCTTGGTTGAAACCCTTTACAACTAACCTAGCCTTGTTGCGAGTGACTATACCCCGATCGTCTCTTTTCCACTTAAAAACCCATTGGTTCCTATTGCTATTTCCCCTTGAGGTAATGGAACTAACTCCCACACTTCTAGTTTCCAAAATTGAGAGAGTTCTTCCTGCATCGCTTCAACCCAGGAGTTATCTTTTAGTGCCATTTGCATGTTTTTCGGCTCTACTTGCGAGATGAAGCACGAATAGAGGCAGGTATGAAAAGCCTCAGAGTCATTTATCATCGACAACAACACAGTGTTGTTATTTAAACTACTCCTAGTCCTCACACCCGCATTAGGATTTCCTATGATGCTTTCTATAGGATGGTTCTTGTTGATCCTAGATGTCTCTATCTCGTCAACTCTCAGATTATCTCCTAAATTTGATCCTATTTCACCTAATGGGGGAACAACCTCAGATTCTACATTTTCCTCCTCGTGGACAGTTTCCTCAGAGTTGGAATTTGTTGTCTGAGTCTGATTCTCGTTTGTAGGTGCTTCTGAATTAGTGACTTCTGGAGATCCATCTTCAGTTGAAGTAGGCTCGTTTGTTGATTGAAATGTGGTCCTCGGAAAGCTATGACCCTCATCATTCAGATTCAACGTCGCCATATCCTTTTCGATGGTACCTGCATTTTCATCCAAAGGAATGTTAAATGATTCAAACAGTTTGTCATAATCAAATACCCATTCCGGACCTGTTTGGGGTTCATGTGTATAACTTGTTACTTCAATTTTATACACAATCTCTACCGTACCATTAGTTTTATTAAAAACCCGTTTGTTTGGTGAGTTCGGCACATAAGCTAGGAAGTATCCTTCGTCAGCCTTTTCACCAAACTTAGGTTGATATTTTGTTCGCAATAAAGTACATCGTACCCCAAAAGGTTCGAAGCCAGTTAAATTAGGTGGTCGTTTATTCAAAATTTCATAACAGGTTTTGTTCAAAGATTTGACCGTAAGGACCCGGTTTAAAATATGACATGCGGTATTCACTGCCTCCCCCCAAAATATGGTAGGAAGCTTTGAATCCGAAAGCATTGTCCTTGCAGCCTCAATCAATGTATCTCTATGAACACGAAGAACACCCCTTAGGCTCTGATACCACTTGTAAGGTCTTGACTCTACGAAGATCTATCCTGACGCGACACCGTCAACGAGTGCGGAATCCTCGTTAACAGCTTGACGGATATAACACTCACACGGAACACGGAGACTACCACAACGTTGTACGAACACTAACGAACGAACCTACGCGATGATTCTCTCCAAAAACACACTAATAAAACTGATAAACTCGAGATCGCCCTTTTGCTTAATCTCACACGAATTCTGCAAAAGTCTCTTAATGATTCGAGTTAATCTCTAATTATAGAGGCTCATTCGAGTTTGTCATGGGCCAAACTCGAATCCGGCCCAAGGCCCATTCGAGTTTGTCCCCTTGACACTCTCGAATCTGCCTTATATTGCACATTCGAATTTACACTAAATTCGAATGACATTTAATAATGAATTCGAATTTATTCTAAATTCGAATTTCACATATTAAACTTATATTTGAACTTATGTTTCTACTTATGTTTGAATTTATCTTTGAACTTTATGTTTGAACTTCTTGTAATACACTACATCAAGTTCAAACATACAATCAATAACTATCAAACATATATAAACACATATATCAAACACTCTTTAATATTCAATACTTTGTAACATGACATACACAAAATGCTAATACTACTTAGACTGCTATCGTCACGCAGGATGTACCAACAGATCTTAAGATCCTACCTTCAATATTATGATTTTTCCACTGATCCTATATTGGTTACGATCCGATCCTACTTCGATCCGGATCGGATTTTGAAAGTTGGGATTATAACCTTGGATCATACACTACAAATTCTCTTGTAGAAGGAATCTTCAGTATTGTGTAACATCCTAAATTTAAGTAGCTTACGTGGAATTTTATGATTCGTCAAATATTTAAGTAATTTCGAGTTGGACGAATCGAGAATTGAAGTCTAAAGTATTGCTTCTAGTTAAGGCAAATGTTTTAAAATAATTATTATGAGAGATATTAAGTTTATTTCGAGAATGAACTAATTTAAGGATATAATATATGAAAGTAAGTTTTGTATCAAATAAATATTTGACCATCTTTTGATAATTCATTTAAAATGAATAATTTTATATTATGCAAGAAATTTATGTCACTAGTATGTAATTAATTTGTTGAAAACTAGTTTATTTGTCCGTATAATATACGATGTTTTTCAATAATAACTATATTAATAAATTATAATTTTTGGAATAATTGTAGATTCGATAGTAAACGGTACAAACTTGAAATATTATAAAAGAAATATGACTCACTAATAATTTTTAATATTATAGATTATATTCATATAATGAATGTGAAAAAGCATAGTAAAGTGCATTAATTTATTTATAATTAATAACAACACATAATTGATATACAATAAATTATTAGCTTTATTAATAAATTAATATAAACTCTTAGAATACGTATATGATGATTTATATAACTAATATATACATGACTCTTTAATCGTATATAAGCATTTGATTACTATATTTGAATGTGTTTATGTTAATTACAAATGTATGTATCCTTTTTTTACTAAAGCTGATATGAGATTATTATTATATACAAAACCAAAAGACTTTTGTGGTGTTATCAATGATAAGTGATGATGTGATATGAAGACAGTGTTGTGATATGCATGTGTCTCAGTTGGGTAGCTCCCAACCGTTGGATTAACTAACTGACTACTACATTCTGTCATATAGAGATGGATTTACTGCCCTTAGCAGTCATGATCAAGGTTATCAAAGGCGATCGCCTATGCGCATTAGTCGACCACGCGACGTGATTTTAGAGTTAGGGCTTTAGGGTGATTAGGGCGATGCGAAGTAGGCAAGATCGCCTAAACTGACTAGGTGAGGGGGGACTTAGGCGAGGGTCTAGTGACTTATGTGGTAATGGCATTAGGTTTTTCAGAGATTAAAAAATTTGGTTATGTTGTCAGGTATGCCCCTAAACTATAAGTCTATAATTTTGGAGAGTTTCCTAATTCCCCTCCAAAGTATCTCTGTATTTTATCTACAAGTATTCCCTCTGTATACCTTTTCTTCTCCACGATTAATACTCTCATTCTCTCTGTCGCATCTGATCCTCTGTCCTCTACGCAATTACCTCTCAGAAATGGTTGCTTCTAACAGCATTCTACATCAAGAATCGGCTTAATCAGTTCATCAATTATGCTACATGTTAATATTCAAGGTACACTGTAGTACTGCACTCTGCTCTCTTTTTACTGAATTGTGCAAGTGTGCAAGATGTTCCTGACTTCCTTTTTTTAACTGTTCTTCATAAATCACACTCTCTTTTTCACTTATTCACAAATCACACTCTGTTTTTCACTTTTTCACATGATCAGAAATCTATATGACATGAATACTGCATGATGTTATCATGTTCCTGTCTTTTTATATACTACACAAGTACACACTTTCGTTGATAACTCACACTCTGTTTTTTATATACTTTTTAATGCTATTTTAATATATATATATATATATATATATATATATATATATATATATATATATATATATATATATATATATATATATATATATATATATATATAAATTCAAATTTACGTAAAATATAATGTTTATATACTTTTTATAACAATAAATACAATGATATGAAGTATGATTTTATTAATATTGTATTATGTTTAATTTTTGAATATTTAATATTATTTATATAATATGTATTTATTATTGATATATATTAATAAATTTATTAACAAATAATACTTTATTAATTAGATATGTAGATAAGTATATATAAGATATAATTTGGATATAGATTTAAACTTAATCTATGATTTTATCTATTTATTAATATTTACAGAAAATTGAAATAATGAATTGCAATTATTTTTCGTATTTGTCATTCTCTATAGATATTAGAAATAATGAAATATGTTATCTTCTATTTTAAAAATAATAATATGTAATTATCTTTTTAGGTGAAACATTATGATGTCATGTGGCGTTTATGTTCTCTTTTATTATATATATATATATATATATATATATATATATATATATATATATATATATATATATATATATAGATTGTGAGGACTCAGGATCAGGTTTATTGTATTAAGTTACTAATGTTTTTTTATTTTAGTATTGTACATCATTTTGTAAGGGAAAACGAAAATGGCAACACAATGCAGCGATAAAAGGACTGGCGTGTCATGGAAATATGGGTTTTGGCCGATCCGAGTAACACCAATTTCGTAACATGCATGTTTTTTCAAAAGGTGACTAACGGTGGAATTCACCGTCACAAGCTACAACTAGTTGGCGAAAACCGCAATGTGGTGAAGTGTCTAAAAGTCACTCTTGAAGTTACACATGAGATTAAAAACTATATGAATGAGAAGAAGAAGAAGAAGAAAAAAGAAAATTATGATAAGCCTTCAGGATTAGACAGTGGTCTCGGAGATGATAACATGGTGGAGATTGATGATGAGGATGAGGATCATGGGAGAAAGATGGGAAAACGACCTTGAAAGGAACCTATGGTAAACGTTGGCCCAATGAAAAATAAAAAGGGGCCAATGGATTCCTTTCTTCACAAGCCTCAAGTAGTAGTTCAGTTAAGAAAACATGGGAGATTAAGGCAAACTAAAGTAGCTGGTGCATTTGATAATAAGAGAAGGGCAGAGACGATTCAAAACATTGCACAGTTTTTTTATCAGGATAGTATAGCTTTCAGTACTGCCAATTTAGACTCATTCAAGGTTGTTGTGGAAGCAATTGGGCAATATGGACCAGATCTTAAACCTCCAAGCTTCCATTAGCTTAGAGTTCCGCTTTTGAAAAAGGAAATTACTTACATTCTACAGAATGGAGAGGAATGGAAAAGGCATGGCTGCTCAATAATACGAGATGCTTCTGATGCTAAAGGGTGGAGCATAAGTAATTTTCTTGTGAATTCATCGGCGAGAACCATGTTCATCAAGTGTGTAGATGCTTCTTCATACATGCATACTCTTATCAGTGGTAAGTTGTTAGATCTGTTGGATGCATTTGTTGTGGAAATTAGAGAAGCTAATGTGGTACAAATTGTCACTCATAATGGATCAAATTATGTGAAAGCAGGTAATTTATGTTAGATAATCTTATTTTTAAATTATTTTTACACCATAGTAAATTTGTAATAGTGTTTGACACTTTGATTTATCATTTATCACAAATTACTACAGGTAGGTTGTTAGAAAATAAAAAGCATAATTTGTGCATAATTTGTTTTGGATCCCATGTGCAACACATTGCATAGATATGATGTTAGAAGACATTGGAAAGATTCCTCAAGTATCAAAGACGTTGCCAAATGCAATCAGCCTAACAAGCTACATATATACGCATGCCAGACTTCTTGATATGATGCATGACTTCAAAAAAAAAAAAGAAAGATTTAGTCAGAGCGGGTAAAACGAGGTTTGCCACTTGTTATCTTAATTTGAAGCGAATTAAAGAGTTGAAAGATAAGTTGAGAAGTATGTTCATCTCGGATAATGGAAAACCCCCAAGTGGGCTAAAGAGGCAAAGGGGAAAAAATTTCAGAGATTATTTTATCTACACATTTCTGGAATAACGTGACATACGCATTGATTGCTATGGGGCCATTAGTGAAGGTACTTAGACATGTGGATGGTGAACAAAAGCCTTCGATGAGTTATATATATGAAGCCATGGATAGAGCTAAGGAGACTATCATGGACAGTGGCGGATCTAGAAAAAAGTTTCACTGGTTGTACCACACATAAAGGTGTTCGTTGATGTGATTTGGAGGGATTTGAGTTGGATCGTTTGAGATAATTTCGAATCTTGGGTGTTCATTTAATTGTTCAATTTGTTGGATTTTATGAATAAATTTATTCTCTTTTCATTTGAATGAATATAAAATTTGTTGGATTAATTTATCATTTTTAGCAACATATTTGGAAACAATAAGATATAAATTTTGAATTATAATATGAAAATTTAGTACGAGGATCAAATAGAATAGAAGATTGTTAAATCACTAATTTATTTATATTTTATTTTGTATATGTTATGGACAAGTAAAATTAGAAAAACTCAATTATAAATTATGAGTATTTAATTATTTTAGTGGGTAGTGGGGACCACTCATTTATAGCTTAATAGCTTATCACCTACTTCCTCTTGACAGTTGCAGTCCATTGTTCGCCGGAAAATGCTTACATTTCCTTTGATGGACAAATTCATCTTGCTACTCGTCGCCATGAGTTTTTAGGCCTGTCATTCTCATAACCTTCATATTTAATCTATAGATGGTAGCACAAAAAGGTCACCACCGGTGCCATCAGTAAACACTTGAAATACATTTACACTATTTGAGATGAGGTGACTGGGTGGCCTGTGCTACCACTACCCTTCAAGTAAATCCGCCTCTAATCATGGATGGCTTCAAAAATAATGAGAGTAAATGCAAGCAACTTTTTGAAAATATTGATACTCGATGGGATTCTCAACTGCATCATCCATTACATGCAACTCGACATTTTCTAAACCGTGAACATTTTTATAATAACCCAAAAATGGAGTTTGATGATGAGATTAATATTGGGTTCTTAAAGTGTCTGTCACGGTAGTTAAAAGCATCGACGACCAAGACCGAACTATGAGTGAGCTACGACTCTATAAGAAAGCAGAAGTTCTTTTCGAGAATCTCATGACTATTCAAACTAGAAATACCAAGTCTTCATGTAAATTACAATTTTAGTCCTTCATTGAATTATAGTGTTTCCTGCTTACAAAATTTTAGCTGAGGATTGGGGCTCCAAATCTACAACAACTTGCCATAAAAATTTTGAGCTTAACGTGTAGTTGATGTGGTTGTGAAAGAATTTGGAGTGTGTTTGAACAGGTTTCAACTATCATCCTTAGTTCAATTGTAAAGAGTATACTTACATATTAATTTTAACCTTTGTTTATTTCTTATTTTTTTTAGATCCACACAAAGAAAATAAACATGTTGGAGCACACTAACTTTTCTTATTCTTTTAGTCTTTGTTAAGTATAATAAAAAACTTAAGGCTCAGTATAGTAGCAGAAATGTCACTGGTCCGTCGGATGATGTAGATGATTGCAATGAATGGCTCACACGAGGAGACGAGCTGATCAAGAACTTGTTTTTGGTGAGGATGGATTGACTTGGGGTAACATTTCACAATCGAGTGGAGGGAACGAACCGCAACGCCATACTAGGAGAAATGCATCACCACCATCATCAAGTAGGACGGCCTTCCATCATCAAGTAGGACGGCCCTGGTCGATCGTGATGGGGAAATAAGAAATGATGATTTAGAATTGGAGGATAGCGATTGAGATAGGTTAGATAAATAGATAGATTTAAGAGTTGAGAGTTAAGAATGATAGAATATAGATTGGTTTTTTTATACGTTTTACTTCATTGGCTACTACTATCTTGCGTAAGGGTTGTGGTTTAAAGTGGTATATTTGATATATATTATGCTTTTATTTTATGTTTTTGCGTCATGTAAAGTATTTTCTAAATTTTTACATCTTCACTTCACTCGGGCCCTTGCCTTTCTGCTCCTCTCGACTTAGTCCCCGATCAAAGTATGTCGTCTCGAGTGTAACTTTCACCTTTAATAACGTTAGTCATGATAGGTTGGCTGACCATTCCAACCATTCTTTTGGTACTTTCTGGACTTTTGAGTGGCTAAGTATTACAATAATCTGATTTGGAGTTTTATAATTGCGTAATAACGGAATTGCATTCGGTGTTTTGTTATATTGGGTTTAGGGAGAGAGGTTTTTCATAGTGTCACCTATTTTGTCATTTATGTTGTGTCTAACCCATGTATTTCACGAGTATTTTAGATTATGTATCCTTTCTATGATTATGGTGTATCTCAGCATCCGGAAATAGAAGTTCTATTTGGTTCATTAATCACTTAGAACCTTGAATCGTAGTATTATCATATGAGCACTCGAGGTTAAAGATTAAAATTATTGCATTGGTGTACCAAGATAAGTTTATTCATTCACAATAAATTATTATATATGACTTGTAATCTAGGTAAGTCTTAAATTATATTGTTATTTGGGGATAATAAATATTGAATTATTGTGATTGACATATTGACTCTACACATATAAAAACGGTAAACTATTGACGTGGCATTTAGTTGAGTCAATAGATGTTACAATATGTACTTATCTTTAGTTAATAAATTTATGATCCAATTTAAGGAAGAAAGACGAAAATGGATTTATGGTCATTAGAAGACGTAGATATTGGTTTTTAGTAAATGACAAAAAAAACCTAGAATGCTTACAATCTTTGTTTTATCATTAAACTATAACTATGTATGTATCAACTAATTAAGATTTTTTGTGATGTTTAAATCAAACCGATACATTTTGAAAGACTAAAAACCAAAGTAATTACATACAAACAAGCCTTTCAACATGATTTTGACGCTTCACAACATACACAAGTTAAATTTAAAATTATGTGTTCTAAGAGACACGGTCGACTGTATCTCTTTGACAAGCAGAATTCTTTAGTTTTCGAAATTGGATATACACTTTCCCCTTGGTCTTTCATTCATATACTCTTACAACTCCATAAAACTATAAAACCCCAACTCTTGAGCAGATACGCGGAATCATCTCATTGACTAATTAAATTATTGATATTGCGTTGATCTAATTAAGTACCGATTAGTGGATTATGCGTGTTGGCATTGATTATACGTGGCTCTAGATTATAATATTAGTGGATTAATAATACTTATGGATTCTTGGGATTAAATGAGATAAATATTGATATTAAACTTGAAATATCGATAACGGGACTGGAAATTAAGTATCGAACCCGCGTTATAACCTAAACGTATATATGTATATCACGTTTAAACATTTCATTATTTCCCTCACTCCAAAGCAATGGACGAACAGTGTGTGTGTGTTCTATAAGTGCTAAACAGAAAGAGACACAGAGAGAGGCCAGAAATCGGATTGTTGTTGCTGGAATTCATTATCAACCGTCAACTAGTGTTCTTTAAGTTTGGGAGGTAATAAAATCTTCGAATTCAAGGGTTTTGATTGTGTTATATGCTGCTGATTTTTCAATCTTTTCGATCTTGGTTCCGTAGGAGTAAGTCAGAAAGTAAAACCATCTGATTTGGTTCGTTCTCAATAGACATTAGATGATCATCTTAGGGTGATCCTTTTGTCGACGGATCCTCCTACTACTATCTCTGAAGGATGAGAACCAACTATGTAGCATCTACACCGGGAATTCAAGTACAAAATCAAGGGAATTGTTGTATGTATGTGATAGTAACATTTACACATTGGTTATATAGAACTTTTGTATGTTAGAATCAATTGGGGAAATTTATTTCCAGAGATAGAGCTAAAACCAAAAATAGAGCAGACTTGTTCGTCTCGGGGTTGCGGTAGCGATCCCTTGAGCGTGGCCGCGATGGGTCTGAAGCGGTGCTAGGTCGTACTCAATCTAGGGTTCAAGTGCATGGGCCGCGGTGGGAGCGCAACTTCACTGAGTCGAGCGTAGCCGCAATCAGCTCTGTTTGGGCCAAAAGTTGGTTTTGGGCCTTGGCCTTGTTGGGTTATCTTTTGGAGAATTATTAGTTATGCTAGCAATTACAGAGTGTTCAGGATCGGATTAATCTGTGGGGATTCATTGTGTGTACAGGGACTCCGAAACTAGTTAGAGTTAGTTGCTATGCCCATGTGAGTACACGAGTCTTTCTAAAAAGGGCATGTTTTCTTCTTCGAGTCTTTATGTGTTCATATGTTATATGTGATTATGTAATGAGTATTTGGAGTCGCCACTCACGTATGAGATTACCTTCCTTATTTACTTTGTTATACGTGTGTATGTATAGTTGAGCTTGTGAGATGAGACCCATTACAGAGTTAGTCACAATATGTTATCGTGTGGGCTGAGTAGCCCAATCTAGCCCTCATTAGATATAGGGTTGGGATCTGAACCTAAAATTTGTGCACAACTATAAAACCTTATATTTGATGTTAAATGTTCAAATTTATAACGTTTATTCGATGTTGAATATATAAAATTCAGACGATTCAATGTCGAATATTCAGTGAATATTCAAAAAAAATTGAAAAAATATTAATAATCAGTCTAGTTTTAAAGATGATAAAATTATTCTTTTTATGGTATAAATTTTTGTTTTAAAAATTTATAGTTCTTATGTTATTTAATTTTAAAGTTGGTTCTGCAGTTCTGCACCAAATTTAAGTTCTCCAAATGATCTCGTCGTGGGTTCAATAAAAACCACTATGCACCTCAAAACTATGGAAACCTACGCCTACCGTCCGATTTGGTGCATTTCATATAAAACGCGGTGGCATGAACGTAAATAAGGTGATGCATCACACGGGATTTTGATGCATCACGCGGGAAATATGATGCATCACGCGGGATTTTGATGCATCACGCGGGGAATTTGATGCATTTGTGGTGGTGCAGTGCGGTTTTCACAAGTTTTCAGGTGCATTGTGGTTTTCCATTGAACCTCCCTCTATATATATATATATATATATATATATATATATATATATATATATATATATATATATATATATATATATTGTGTGTGTGTGTATGTATATATATGTGTGTGTGTGTGTGTGTGTGTGTATATATATATATATATATAGCAGTGATTATTTTCAGGTCGCTCATGTGGCTTATCATTCCTATTAGTCTCCACGGGCATGGCTTGGTAGCAAAGGTGAGGGGTCTCCCAAATTGAGATGTGTATCTCAGTGTTGTTGGATCTCAAGCTCCCCAATGAATATTTTAGTGATGAATGAGATATGCGAGAGAATGTAGGGTTACTGTGACTACCTTGTGGTATGTGATTGTGTTATGTGCAGAGTCTATCACTTGTGTACTCACGATCTACCAAAGCATATGTATTCGAATATAAACATGTCATACGGACTTAGAAGATTGGGTTGGCTACTCCGAAGCTGAAGTATGGGACCGTATTTATTGTTGTGGGTTTTTGCGTCATTCCGACCGTATGTTACATCATTTTCAGGGTTTATTATGTATTAGCCTTTGTGTATGAAGACAATCGTGTATATTAGTCAAACTGGGTTGTTTATCTTAGGGGACCCTTTTTTTGTCACAAAAAAATCCTCAACCAACTAAAATATCACGAAATTGATATGTTACGTGTTGCAACTAAAATATGTTACCTATTGCAACTAGTTACCTTCATTTCTGACGAGTCCTCTGACGACCGATTTGGTTTCTCATTTAGGGTTAGATGCATTTAAACCTCTGATGGTGAGACATCCACCTCCGATAAAGCCTCTGTCGATACTTGAAGCACTTGAAGCTTCAATTACTCATCCTCATGTTGTTGATTTAGACTTTGGATTTTATCTATTATGCTTTACATGGTTGATTTGTTTTTGATTTTTCATCCAAAATAATTTGTTTTTGAGAATGTTAAAGGCAATGACCGGAGAAAAATACAACCTTTGTGTATGAATACAATCGTGTATATCAGTCAAGCTGGGTTGTTTATGTTAGGGGTATTTATGCAAAAAAACCTTCAACTTTGACCATTTTCGCGACTAAAACCTCCAACCGTTTTTGTTGTCACAAAAATCCTCAACCAACTAAAATATCACAAAACCGATATGTTACATGTTGCAACTAAAATATGTTACCTGTTACACCTGTTACACCCTGTTACCTTCATTTCCGAAGAGTCCTCTGGCGATCGATTTGATTTCTTATCTAGGGTTAGAATTATTTGAACCTTTGACGGTGACACCTCCACCTCTGATAAAGCGATCCTTGAAGCACTTGGAGCTTTAATTTATTCATCCTCAGGTTGTTGATCTAACTTTCGAATCGATCTATTATGCTTTAAATTGTTGATTTATTTTTTATTTTTCATCCAAAATAATTTTTTATTGACAATGATACGGAGAAGCATCTCATGGAACTTTACCAACAGCCTGTGGAGAATAAAGACAACATGATAGAAATAAACTTTGTTTATATATGTGACAATGAATCACAAGATATTGGACTCTAAAATAAAACGACATATTTAGATATTTGTGATTTTCTGGTTAATGATCAATTTATGAATTAAAACTATAAATAAATATGTATCGCCATGAAGTACATCAATATATGAATAACATATATTATATTGAATTTTATTATTGTGAATTATTATCTAATTATGTAGTTTGTTTATCCAATGATTTTTTATTATTTATAAGATAATTATTAACATGCATAATATGTGTTTTAGAAAAAAAATGGATTCTATCGATCAAGTAACGATCAATGGTGAAGTTATATGTCTCGCAGACGCTGCAACTACACACACCATACTGAAGCACGAGAGATATTTTTCTAAATCGCTTTTGAAAGATGCTAATGTTAGTACGATATTTAGTACGATATCTGGAAGTACCAAACTGATCGAAAGCTCCCGAAGAGCTAATGTATTATTACCTGGAGGGATAAGGTTTCAAATAATGATGCATTATTTTCTCCTGAGTCTTAAAGAAATTTATTGAGCTTTAAAGATATTCGTCGAAGTTGATATCATATTGAGACAACAAATGAAGGAGGTAAGGAGTATCTTTATATTACAAACTCAATTTCGGGTAAAAAACATGTATATGAGAAACTACTCGCATATTCTGTGGCTTGTTTACCCCCAAGATAAGTGCAATCGAATCATACGTATTCGTAAGAAGAAGAAGAAGTACAGATCATGATAACTTTATTGTTTGGCATGACCGATTGGGCCATCCCGGATCGATAATGATGCGAAAGATCATTGATAAATCATGTGGGCATTCTTTAATGAACCAGAAGATTCCACAACCTAAAGAATTCACATGTGCTGCTTGCACTCAAGGAAAATTAATCATTCGACCATCACCATCTTAAATTGGGACTGAATCCCTCAATTTCTGGAAAGAATACAAGGGGGTATATGTGGACCAATACATCCACTTTGTGGACCATTTAGATATTTTATGATTTTAATCGATGCATCAATGAGATGTTCACATGTGTGCTTATTATCAACTCACAACATGGCATTTGCATGTTTGCTGGCTCAACTTATTAGATTGAGAGCACATTTTCCATATTATTGATCAAGACAATCCATCTTGACAATGCTCGTGAATTTACTTCTCACATTCAATGATTATTGTATGTCTGTTGGGATCAATGTTGAACATCATGTAGCTCATGTTCATACACAAAATGGTCTTATCGAATCACTTAATAAAACGTCTGCAGTTAATCGCAACACCAATGCTTATGAGAGCAAAACTCCAGTTTCTACTTGGGGGCATGCTATTTTGCATGCATCAAACTTAATTTGTAAATGGCCAACAAGTTATCATTCTTCCTCCCCATTACAAATGGTTTTTGGTCAAGAACTAAATATTTCTCATCTAAGAATTTTTGGTTGTGCATATATGTTTCGATTGCTCCACCACAACGCACAAAGATTGGACCCTAAAGAAGGTTAAGAATATGTGTTGGATATGAATCCTCATCGATAATTAACTATTTAGAATCATCCACCGGAGATTTATTTACGGCTCAATTTGTTGATTGTCATTTTGATGAGTTGGTTTGTCCAACATTAGGGGGAGAGAATAAGCAGTTGGGGAATGAAATATGTTGGAATGAATTATCATTATCTCATATTGATCCTCGAACTAAAGAAAATGAACTTCAAGTTCAAAAGATAATTCATTTACAAGGTTTAGTAAACCAATTGCCAGACCCAAAGAAAGTGACTAAGTCACATATACCAGCTGTCAATGTTGATATCCCAAAAGAACAATTTGTTATAGCTAATGATTCTAATCCACGCCTGAAGCGTGGAAGACCATTAGGTTCCAAGAATAGAGATCCTCGAAAACGAAAAGAAACAAATAGTCAGGATGATCTAAATGAGGATACAACTCCATAAAAAATGTTGGACTTAAATACAATTCCTCAACACACCCAGGTACCTGAAAATGAGAATGAAGATATCTCAATAAATTATATAATGTCAAGAATTGTATGGAATGGAAATGAAATTGATGTTGATGATGTTTTTGCATATATGTAGCGCTTGAAATTATGAATAATGTTGAGGATCATGAACCAAAGTCTATAGAAGAATGCAGATAGAGAGATGACGGGAAAAAGTGGAAAGACGCAACAGATGCAGAGTTAAAATCTTTTGCAAAACGAGAAGTTTTTGGACGTGCACTCTGTACACCTAAAGATGTGCAACCCGTTGGGTATAAATGGGTATTTGTGTGTAAAAGAAATGAAAATGGTGAAACTGTAAGGTATAAAGTTCGTTTAGTTGCACAAGATTTTTCACAAAGACCCGGAATTGATTATGTGGAGACATATTCTTCTGTGGTGGATGCAACAACTTTTCGTTATCTTAGTAGTCTGGCAATAAAAGAAAAACTTGATTTGCGCTTAATGCATGTCGTCACAGCTTATTTGTTTGGCTCGCTTGACACTGAAATTTACATGAAAATCCCTGAATGACAATAAAATTG
The DNA here is from genome assembly GCA_020465985.1 of Centrapalus pauciflorus. Classification (NCBI taxonomy): domain Eukaryota; kingdom Viridiplantae; phylum Streptophyta; class Magnoliopsida; order Asterales; family Asteraceae; genus Centrapalus; species Centrapalus pauciflorus. The sequence continues at coordinate 9,181 of JAANYP010000798.1, read as the reverse complement.
AATAGATCCTTATATAAATTAAAACAATCAAGATGCATGTGGTATAATCATCTTAGTGAGTACTTATTGAATGAAGGGTATAAGAATGAATCTATTTGTCCATGCATTTTTACAAGAAAATTTGGATCTAAATTTGTAATAATTGTCGTATATGTTAATGATATAAACATCACTGGAAAACCTGAAGAGCTTTCAAAGGCAATTGAATATTTGAAAAAGGAATCCGAAATGAAAGACCTTGGTAAGACAAAGTTCAGTCTTAAATTGCAAATCGAGTATCTCAAAGATGGCATTCTTGTAAATCAAGCAACATATATTGAAAAGGTCTTAAAAAGGTTTTTCATGGACTAAGCACATCCATTGAGTACTCTAATGGTTGTGAGGTCGCTTGATGTTGATAAAGATCCATTTCGACATCCAAAGAATGATGAAGAAACTCTTGGCCCTGAAGTGTCATATCTAAGCGTCATTGGATCATTAATGTATCTTGATGGGCACACACGACCCGATATATCATTTGTAGTAAATTTATTAGCAAGGTATAGTGCATGCCCTACAAGAAGGCATTGGAATGGGATAAAACACGTGTTTCGATATCTTCAAGGTACAAAGGATATGGGTTTGTATTTTACTAACATATCTGATACAAGTTTTGTGGTTTTGCTAACGCATGATATTCATGTGATCCGCATACTGGTCGGTCACAAACCGAATATGTGTTTACAAAGGTGGAACTGTAATCTCATGGCGTTCAATAAAGCAAACAATCACAGCCACATCATCTAATCATGCGGAAATCTTGGCAATCTATGAAGCTAGTCGTGAGTGTGTTTGGCTAAGGAATTTAGTGCAGTATATCTGTGGATCTTGTGGCATATTTCCATAGAAAGATGCACCAACAATATTATATGAGGATAATGTTGCATGTATTATCCAATTAAAGGAATGATACATTTAAGGTGATAAAACCAAACATATACTGCCAAAATTCTTTTTTACTCATGATCTACAGAAGAGCGGCAACATAAATGTTCAACAAATTCGCTTAAGTGAAAATTTGGTAGATATATTGTGGCTAGGTATTTAACGAGGCTATGTGTTGCACTCATTTTTCTAAAGGGTTAAGTGTTAATTTGACCATCCAACTTTTAGATTTTTTTCGATTTAGCCATTAAACTATTTTTTTTGTCTCGATTTAGCCACTAAACTATTTTTTGTATACACATTTAGCCACTAAACTTTCTTTTTACTGATTTAGCCATTGAAAATTGTCCCAATTTGGCCACTAAACTATCATATTTTGTTTCGATTTAGCCATTAGTTTTATTCATTTTCCCCAAAATAGAACATGAAACAAAGTTTAGTGGTTAAATCAGGACAAAAAATAGTTAAGTAGCTAAATGGGACAAATCTGAAAGTTGGATGGTCAAAATGTTACTTAACCCTATTCTAAATCCATGGTTTTGTCTCATTGGTTTTCCTGGCTAGGTATTTAACGAGGCAACATCTCTATGCATATTGTGGATGATGGATAATCAAGGGGGAGTATTATGAATATTATGATTATTCCAACCTCCAATACGTTGAAGCTTCTAACATTATTTAGTATTAAATTCTCATAAATTTTGTCCTTACGTTGAAGGTTCAATACTCTATAAATAGAGATTATGCATGTTAGGTTATGACATGAATAAGAGATATTACGTTATCCCTTTCTTCCCTTTATATTATTTACAGTTTAATCTTAATTTTATAACAGTAAATTAATTTTATTTTAAATTAGTTAGTTACATGATATGTGGCAAAATGAGATGTTGACATTTGGCAAACAAAATGAGGAGATGACAAGTAGCAATTTAGTTACTCATTTATTAGTATTTATAGATTTATAAATATGTTGTATGTATAATTCTTAAATTTACATACTAAAATTTTCAATCTGACTACTCCCAGATTAATCCCCGCCTAGCCAGTCCCCTACCGATTGGCTGACTACCGCCTAGAGACTTCTACAACATTGTAATATACAATGCACATAAATATCCCAAATGATGCAACTAACAAACATGTGATTAGATGCTTAATTAATACTTAGAGTTAGTCCATAATATGTATTGTTCAAATTTCTGACTTAGAGGTAGTCCATTGCTCAATTTGTTGTCTTAGAACTTCTTCATTGCTCAATAAGGCTGACTTAGAGCTAGTCTCATGCTTAATTTTCCGACTTAGAGCTAGTCATATGCTCAATTAACTGACTTATCAAGTACCATGAAATTCCAGGTGAGGCCAAATGAACAAGTAACCAAGATATAAGAGTTAACATATTCCATACATGACATATGATCCAAATCCATTCACCCTATGTATATGACTCATGTAAGTGTTTCAAGAGACATCACAAGTCTCCTACGGTAGTATGCAATGACATAACCCCTACATACAATACACATTATGTAATGTTAATGCTAGTACTCACAGTGACCACTTAGATAGGATTCTCAAGTCTTCCAATGTAGATACAATAGCCCCAAAGATGGCTATGACTTGCGATCAAACCCCTTTCGACTCAAGTCACCTATAAGCATTCATAAAGCATACACATAAGCCCCCGTGCATAAGATAAGCATCTGAGAGTGGGCTAAGGGTATTGGGTTATTAAACTGAAGACACTAATGTAAGGTCTACCAATGCAAGATCTATCTAGACGCGGATCCGTTAACGAGTGCGGAATCCTCGTTGACGGTTAGACGGACAACTCTCAACCAACGGAAACACGGAGACTATTAGACGCTGAACGAACGACACACGAACGATCCTACGTACTAATTCTCTCCGAAACGGGACTCACCTAGCTGATAAACTCGAGATCGCCTATTGCTTAATTCCTCACGAATTCTGCCAAAGGTCACTAATCATTCGAGTCTATCCCTAATTATAGACCCTGATTCGAGTCTGTTGTGGGCCAACCTCGAATCTGGCCTAGGCCCATTCGAATCTGTCCATCTGACAGATTCGAATCTAGCCCATTCGAATCTAAGGATACATTCGAATCTATCACAGATTCGAATGCCTTCCTTAACCTATTCGAATCTAGCCAATACACTTACACACTTAAGTGATGAAGCTTATGTTTTAACTTATGCTTGACATAATCTTTGACCTTTATGTTTGAACTTCTTGTAATATGTTACATCAAGTTCAAACACACAATCAATAACAGACAAACACATATTAAACATATATATCAAAATACTGATTAACTCAGAATATTACCTAAATCATAATGCAAATCGATTAGACTGCTATCGTCACACAGGGTGTACCAACAGACTCCCCCTTGACGATAGCTTCTAATTATTTACATGACATCAAATTTAAGTACTAGAGCTATATATATTACTACCTGCATATAATCCCGCATCTATACAAACTTTAACTACCTTTTGGAACTTCCTGGCTTCAGATCTCCATGGTTCAGTGAAGAAGATAGGCTGATCGTGAAGCTTCTTCAGGTCGTCCTTAGATAGGTTTATCAAATGCAGAGGATCATATACTTTCAAAATGACCTGCTCGTCTTGATCTTCCATGATAGCTTCAGCAGTGTCAATCTCTAGGTACCACCACTTCATGTTGCTCAAAACATTCTGTGGCATTGGTTTCATAGGTACTTTCTTCAGACATTTGACTGGCTTGTACACCATTCTGGCCCAAGGTCTTCCAGTATGAGGATCTATCCTTGATCCATCCTCGACCCTTTTGCCTGATCTCGGCTTAAGCCTCTCAAATTTGCCTGATCGCCCTTCTTTCCTTATAATTTTTTCAATAACGTTCGCGTAGGGATCATCTCCAATATTGATCAGCTCCTTCCAGGCTAACTCTTTAACTCCAATCTTGGGCAATGAATTAAAAGCTTTCAGTGTCCGCCTCAAGTATTGAAGGCCATCTCTTCTTTTCAAAATAAACAGCTGCAGTTCTCTGTCAAAGAACCAGCTAATAATCCCTCCTGAGAAGTTTCCAGCACTTGGATTTCTCATCTTCTTCTTCATCTTCAGCTGATCTTTCTTTTCTTCCTTCTTGAACCAAAGATTTATCAGATCAGCTCTAGATGGCTCTTTCTCCGCCTCTTCAAGTTCCTTGTCTTCTACTGAGGCTACGTTGATGTAATCAATATCAATCACATTATGATCTTGGTTCTCATACAGTTCAGTGACTGGTTGTGAATTGATTATTACTTCATCAACATGATCGTCTTCATCATCTAGCACCTCATCATCCGATTTCCAGTCGACGACGTCCTCTGGAATAAACTCTCCTTCCTCTAATTCTTCAATATCCTCTTCAAAATCAAATTCCATCAGCTCTTCTTCAATATCTCTTAGCGCATCTATCATGTCGCTATCTAAAGTCTTTGAAGAACTTGCTTCTCCTCCTGTTCCTCCTGGACTAGGCTCCCCCTGAGATTGAGCAGTCTGAGCTGCAGAAAAATCTACTAGCTCATTCTGTCTTTGTGGGCTGGGATCATTGCCTTGGTTGTCTTCATCATCTTCATCTCTCGACCTCTGTGCTTCCTGATCACGGCACGATGTCTCCCCCTGAGCTTGTAGATTTTTCATTAACTGCTCAATAAGGGAGCGCATCGACCTTATCTCGGCTGACTGATCACAAACAAAGGCTTTTAGCTCTAAGTTCTCTTCCTGAACTGTGTCCACAATCTTCTTTAGTTCGGCATTATGAGTCTGAATCTCGCCGACTGCCTTTGTTAGGCCTAAGATCTGGATATTTTGGAAGTCGACTCGCGCTTTTAGCTGCTGAAACCTTTGATTGTCGGCGTATGAGGATGAGGTTGATGGGATGGACTGAATTGGAGTTGGAATGATTGGTGATGGGATGTATGGTTCATCATGAGGTGGTGATGGTGGAATGGTGGTTTGAGAGTCCTGTGGTTGAGGAATTTCAGATTGAGAGATTTCTGGTTGTTCTGCGGCAGCTGAAGAGGATCCTTGCATGAACCTGTGACGTTTGGCCCGTTGCCTCGTCACAAGGTGAGAAACTTCTTCGTCTTCGAAATCCGACTCCTCCAATTCCCTGTCAAATCGTCTCCTAGAGCCACCTTCATTTATAATCAGTCGCGAACCATAAGTTCCAATTTGAACTTCAGGAACGGCAGACCTTGACTCTGGAGCTTCAGCTTCTACCTCCTCCATCTCTTCTGACTCAGTTGCTGAAGATGACAAAACGTCATCAGCCTGCTCTGGCTCATAATCCTCAACTTGTCTAAACACATCTTCTGCTCCTTCCGGAGGCTGTAACAACTGATCAACTAACTCTGCAGTTATTTCCTCATTGGCATGAGGTCCAGAAGCCCAGATTTCTTCCAAGGTTTGGGCTATTTGCTCGGTTTCTGGAACGGCACTTGAAGGCCCTGCTTCCTGTACCTCTGGCTCTGGCTGTTGACTTGTGGAAGGCCTAGACGCCTGAGTCTGACTCGCAGTAACTCTTGGTCTTCGCCTTTGTGGCTGTGCACGTCGTTGTTGTTGTTGTTGATGCGGTTGCTGTTGCTGTTGCTGTTGCTGCTGAGGCTGAACTTCTACTTCACCTGCCCAGTTGGCATTATCTGGTGCCACAAAGTTCCTGTCTAAAACAGCTCCAAACAACGGTCGCTCGATCGGAATAGCCAATCTTCCTCGATGTGAGGAACAATCAGCGAATATCCTTTTGTCCATAATAGCTACGTTCTGAACGTCATTTGATGGCGGCAGATTTGGCAAGAAATGCCTGATCAACATCATGATGAACCGCGGATATAGCAGGAATTGTTGATTTTCAGGAGCGGTGATCTGGTGAACAAATTCGGAGAAAAACATTTCCGAGAAACTGTATGGTCGATTGTACACCATCGCTACTATCCCAGACTAGATCTTCGCAACTATATAGTCAAACCCGGCTTTCTTTGGTGCAAAACATACCATGAAGACATGAGCAAGAAATCTCCATTGCCCGATTAAGCCGCTCTTCATATAGGACACTTTCGACACGTCTAGACTGTATCCCATTCTCTGAAAGGCCGCTTGCCTGATGTTCAGAGGAAATTCGATCGGTCCAGACTCTTCTTCTTGAGTGCCCAGCTGCAACACTTGACGCAGCATATCCGCCGAAAATACCAGCGGTTGTCCAGCAATGCGAGTCCGTAGCACTGTCGGAGTGACCGAGCAGTCTACTTGAAGATGATCGTAAAATTGACGGATATAAGGCAATATGAGCTGAACATTATGAGATAGTGCAAATCCTATCCTAGATTCCACAAGAAATTCTAGCATCTGCCTGTATCCCTGCGCCTCAGGGAGGTCATGATCCGGATGAAGCACCATATTGTGCTTAGGAACAAATGCACGAACTGCCATATCTGCACAATACATAAAACTGTTAGAGTCATTAAAAATCAATAAACTTGTTCAAATTGAAATTTGCTTTATTTTGTACTTTTTCAAATACAAAATCTAGCACAATTAAATTTCCACAAGTTTAATAAAATTTAAATTCAACAAAGTAAATAAAGTACAGATTCGAAGGGAACAGATTCAAAGTGTCCATATTCGAGTTTAATGGACAGATTCGAAGTGTCCCTATTCGAGTCTAATGGACAGATTCGAGGATCATGGGCATCTCGAATCTAATGACAGATTCGAGAAACTCTTGAACAGATTCGAATGTCCATGAACAGACTCGAAGCTCCGTCGGCCATGGTTTCAACAAAAACCCAAAGTTTTAACCATTTTGAACTTAGTAAATCACATACATTAGTTCAACTAGGTTCTAATTATAGATTTATACTTTCAATTTGATATTTTATAGGTCCTAACTTAGTTATTTAGCAAAAACTCTATTTTGACCCATAAACCTTCAAAATGTGATGTTTTAAGCCCAAAATTGTGTATAAAACTACCAAAATCTTGTACAATCCGGTTGATTATACCTAGAAATGAGTGTAGAATCGAACACAAAAGCCTTAGACTCGATGAAATGTCGTTTATATGAAGTACGATAGACTCGAGAACAGATTCGAGATCGCTGATATAGATTCGAGAGTATAGATTCGACAACAGTAAAGTAATAAATGACTTCACTATTGACCTATATATACTACCTACCTTCGAGTCTATGTGTAGTTTCGAGTCTACTGACAGATTCGAAATACTTCACTTCGAGTCTGTCTTAGATTCGAAATTACCAACACTTAGAAAAATTTCGGAAACTTTGAAATAACTTCAACTTTTCCAACTATTTTCTACGGTATTGTGTAACCAGATAAACTATGCCAACTCTTTTACCCTAAGCTCAGATATTTCACGCATTGTATATTTTATCCAACTTTGAATGCACCCTCAGTAACTTTTGACCTTTTACCTAAGTAAAAATTAAACTAAACTAAAATAAAATAAGCTAAGGTAAAAATAAAAATAAAATAAAATAAAATAAAATTTTGACTAAAAAATTTTAATCTAGACTTAAGTTATAAAAATAAATTTACAAGCTAAGCTAAATACCAAACAACATATTTTTGATGAGTATAGTCTAAGAAAGGTTCAATCAGATAGCGATGTCCGATACTAACTTTTAGTACTTAAACTTTCACACTTAGGAATTTTTGAATTCCTTTGATTGTTTGTCGTGACATACCCACTTAGCCGATTGTTGGTATTTTACCCTGTTAAACACTCTACATTTCGGAATATCCCTTGGCCTTTTTATTTATCAGGAATTTATCTTACGTGACTCAGACATAGACATACTTTTATGATCAAGGCACACAGACAAAATTCTAACTTGTTGGTATTTGCAAACTTTCTTTAAAAGACAAACATCGGACACAGGTCTGTATTCTCATACAACAAAGTGTCTTAGTTCGACTTAAGGTTTAACTTTAAAGTTAGCAGATAGCGGTGACAGGTCTGTACTGACGTACAACAAAGCGACATGTCTGCTAACTCGAATCTAAACAGAGACAACAGGTCTGTACTTACGTACAACAGAGTTGCATGTTTTCGACTCTCAGTTTTTCATGATATTTCTATTCTTTCCATTTTCAGATGTATTTGATGTTGCCATACATCCCCAGAAAGTTTGCATACCTCATTTAGACTTAAAGTTTGTATGTCTTGTACATAAAAATTAAGACCGATTGGTCATACATCTAGATTAGTGACACGCTTGACCTTTTCTAGAATATTTTATTAGCCTTGAGATTCCCTATATGTATTATGCCTACCAACACATCAAACTAAATAAAGTATAACACTTAGGATTTAGTTGCATTATGTGTGAAAGCCTAAACACTTAGAGTCTGTAACGACGGTGCTAATTTTCGTCACTTTGAACCTATGTATCTAAGACTTAACTCCTTTTCTGATATTCTCTTTTTTTGTATTTTTGTAATTTTCTCTCTTTTTTCTTTTGTTTTTCATAGCAAAAAGCAGTAAACTAAGCTAACCTACTAACTTAGAAACTTACTAAAAATAGAAACTTTCCTAAATTAGAAACTTTCCTAAATTAGCAGACTACCTATAAACTTTCCTAAACTTTCCTAAAAAATTATAACAACTATAAAAGGAAATAAAATACTACTAAGGTCAATTTACTCTGGGTTGCGCATTCCATTCAGTTGAATTAAATACTCAAACCGTGACTTATCAAACGCTTTGGTAAATAAATCAGCATTATTATCTTCTGTTGCCACCTTTACCAGTTTGATTAAGTTCTTTTCAGCACAATCACGAATAAAATGATGTCTTATGTCTATGTGCTTTGTTTTACTGTGTTTAACTGGATTATTTGTTATCGCAATTGTAGATTGATTGTCTATCCTAATTGGAGTTTGAGTGTAAGCCAAACCGTAATCCCGCAATTGTTGTTGTATCCACAGAACCTGTGAACAGCAACTACCAGCAGCAACATACTCGGCCTCGCACGTTGAAATGGCTACCGATGTTTGTTTCTTGCATTGCCAGGATAACAATCTCCCTCCTAGGAACTGACAACCTCCAGTTGTAGATTTGCGCGTCAAGCTGCATCCTCCGTAGTCAGAATCCGTGAACGCTTCCAACTCTAGATCTCCCTCCGCGTGATACCAAAGTCCCAGCTTCGGTTTCGACTTGAGGTATCGTAGAATCCGCTTCACAGCTTT